>JBAMJV010010074.1:0-97500 GCA_037951105.1 Echinarachnius parma
ACTCATAACAGTTATGAGTAATAATGGTAGACATGTACTTTTAATCAGGCAGTATAATTATGGTAATGTAGAAATATTACAAATGTCGTTGTCTTATTTCTATGAATTAATTATTGTATACGTTCAAGTTTGAACCACAAGATGATAATGATGGTAATAATATAGTTTTATTTGTTGTGGATAGAAAATTGTAGTTGTGTTGTGTCAACGTGTTTAGCACGGAGTAAATAATGTATTCGTCGTAGTTCCCATTGTGTGAACAAAACAAATATCCTTTATTATTTTGGCGATTAGGCCGTAATAAAAACAAAACGCAATTAAATGAATTTTAGATATTTAGAGCTACTATTTTTGATAAAATTCCATAAAAGAGTAAATAAATACAAGCTTGTGTGTGAAGGATATAGCTAGGATAAATAATTGAACGGGTATAGGTGGTAAAGGTGGCTTCAGAGTGGTCCATGAGGGAACATCAATCCCGAAAACTCGGCGCTAAAGAAAAACACACATTTCTTTGCAGGGAGCCCCCAGGGTCTAACTGATGTTAGAGGTGTACCAAGAGTCAACAGAATGACACGAACTACAGCATTGTTAGGAGACACAATACATGAACAAACAAAACCATAAGCACTTGCTTAGCTTGTAATGTAACCTTTAAAACAAAATTTTAAAAACATGCTTATTTACTTTATAGTCCGTGCCGCACTTCGTGGCCTTTATGCTTTCCAATCATTGCCAATACAAATAAAATTGCTCTTAGATCTCTACCGCTATAGCAGGGGAAAAAAAATATAACAACCCAGCACATCTTTACAAAATATGTTATATATTTCATCATCACGATTCATATAAATTATCCTTTTATAACCTATTTCTTTGTATCATCATCATGAATCATAAACCAAATGATGCTTATTTCATGCATCAAAGCAACCTCCCAAGAGATGGACGGGGCCCCAGGCTTCGGGTACGCTCGGAGGGGGCTCCCAAGAGATGGACGGGGCACCCAGACTTCGGGTATACTCGGAGGGGGCTCACAAGAGATGAACGGGCTCACTAAGCTTCGGGTATGCTCGGAGGGGGTAGCCCCAAGAGATGGATGGGGTCCCAGGCGTCGGGTACGCCTCGGAGGGGACTCACAATACACGGACGGAGCCCCCAGGCATCGGGTACGCTCGGAGGGGGCCCCCAATAAATGGACAGGGCCCCCAGGCTTCGGGTACGCTTGGAGGGGGCTCCCAAGAGATGGACGGGACCCCAGGTTTCAGGTACGCTCGGAGGGGGCCCCAGGCTTTGGGTACGCTCCGAGGGGGCTCCCAAGATATGTACTGGGGGTCCCAATCTTTGTACTTGTACGTGCACTGCACTCGGAGTGCTACTAATATCCATTATTATATTAATCGTAACTGTTATATGAGTAATAATGGATATTAAACATGTCAGGAGTTATTATTATGGTAATGTAGAATTACGTTGTCTTATATGTTTGAATTAAATAGTATAGTTTTTAGTTAGTTTGGAAAAAAAATTGTATTATGCAGTTTTGTATTATTAAGTTGTGTCAACATGTTTAGCACGGAGTAAATAATGTATTCGTCGTAGTTCCCATAGTCCTTTGTTATTGTGCAATTGGACTAGGTAATAAAATGAAATGAAATGGAATTGAATATATTTTAGTTTAAATTCTTGTACCTATTCTAGAGTTGATATTTCTCGTATGTGTTCTGTTAACTCGATCATTCCAGAGGGTGTTTTTTTTTTGTACAAGGTTTTATAAGATGAACTTTAATAACTCTAAGTTGGACCTAAGAATTATGGAAAGCCATTTGTAGCTTTGAAAATAAAACATGCAAAAGCCCAAAAATACAAGTATTTCAAACTCCCATAAAAGATGTATATCAATAAATTAAAGACTCCTTGGTAATAACAAAATAATATGACTGATTTGAAAACAAAATGTATTCCTTTTAAATAAACTGTAGTGTACCAACAATTTTAGAATGAAACTAACGGCTTTTTAAAATTATAATAGTTATGTTTAACTTAGCATCTTTGTGAAACACCCCAGCATGTGTAAAAGCCCTGTCCCCACATGATTTGTTGCTAGTTGGGGCGGAAAATAAACCAGACTGAGAGGGTGGAAGGGGCCGGGTAGTGGCATTATAGTGAAGGGCAGAAACAAAATATGCAATGAAAAATTAACAATATCAATTCAATTATGATAACAATTATAGGACTCAGTTATAAATACATGTTGGATTGGTTGAACATAATATGGACACGGTGAGGAATTTGAACAATTGTAGGGACTTGGATTATAGTGATTAGAAGTTGTAATTAAATAGACAATTTGAACCTCTCAATTTCTAAACAAGATGGGATGAATCAGAGCAACGCGCTCCGAGATGTATGGGTGTTTGTCGCCCTCTGTGGCGAAGTGCCATACAGTCGAGAGTGGAAGAACACTATTGGCTATCTCCGGCTCAAGAACCAAGCTACGGCCTCTGTCGTCTTTATGTTGAGTGTGTACTAGGAGGAGCAAACATATACAAGAATAATAAAACTGTAACTATACTTTATGGCAAATAATAGTAGTATGTTTGAACAAGTTAATCATTTCACCCATTCATCCATTCAACATTTATCTATCCACCCTTATCTGACCCATTCATTATAATCACCATCCATCCATCCTCCACCCATCTGTTCATCCACCAATCCATCCACCTATCCACTCATTCATCCACCCACGCCATTGTCATCATCATCTTCATTATCGTCCTTATTGTCTCAACAGTCATCTTTTTGATGATGACGATGACGATGATGATGATCATCATCATCATCATCATCATGTATGATTATTCACGGTCATAATTATCAAACTGTATATTTGATTAAATTTCAGAACCTCAATCCAGTCATCCATCCATTCTTTAAAACCTAAATCTACATCACCCTGAAATCCAGAAATCATCTTGTGGAGCCTGAATTGTAAGGCTTCTAGAAACCAAATTGAGCTAATTACTCTAATCCAACAAAATATATCCCTTATAATCCAATAATTATTCAGTCTACTAGTATCTATCCTCTCTTCAATTTATCCTCCTGTCGACTTAACACCCTTCTAACTCTAATCTTACTCTTAAGAAATATGTCCCTTCTAACTATCAATGATATATATCCCTCGTAATCCATCAATTAATCAGTCCATCTATATCCTCTGTTCAATTTATCTTCCCGTCAACGTAACGCCCTTCTAACTGTAATCCAATGACATATATCCCTCATAATCCATCAATTATTCAGTCCATCTATCCTCTCTTCAATTCATCTTCCCGTCGATTTCATGACCTTCTAACAAAATATATCTCTCATAATCCATCAATTATTCAGTCTATCTATATTCTCTCTTAAATTTATCTTCACGTCAACATTACGCCCTTCTATCTCTAATCTTACAAAAATATATCCCTTATAATCAATCAATCAGTCAGTCCATCTTTCCTCTCATCAATGTATCTTCCCATCCATCTTATCACAAACCCAGACATGTTCAAATTTTGTTCACACGTTTACAAAACAATCAAATCAAATAATAATAAGGAAACATAATTTATGGAAAAAAGATGCTTTTTAATGATAAAGCAAAATACCTTAAATAAAAACACAATTTGTAATAGAATATTCAGCAGAATTATATAATCACTTTAATAGTCATAATCAAACTGCACTAGCCTGTGCAGTACCAAATTATAGTAGTACAGTGAAACCTCGTTATAACGAGCACCTCGGGCCCGTTGAATTAACCTTGCTGTATCAGATATCATGGCTTACAATTAATACAAATACATGGTAGAACCTGGACCTGTGAAATAGCCTCCCTATATCAGGTACCATGTTAGTTTGTTTATAAAGAGGTTCCACTGTAGTTAAAAACGATGTTAGTAGCAACAAAGAGACTTGTTGATAATTAGATAACGAAGAAATGAATGACTATACTATCATCGAGCAATGAAAAGGGTTCTAGCCCGACTGCAAACCAGTGGGATCGGGTCGGGTCGAGTCGGCTCTGTGTGCGTCGGGCTAAGGGAGTCAAGATGATCAAATCTAAACTCTACATGGATGACACATTATACTCGGATGTAAGCACATTAATTTGCGTATTAATCTAAACTATTGTACATGATTTGATTTTGTATAAAATGCATTCGCCACAGACCACAGCCCGATTACCGGTACTATAAATGACTATAAACGGCGCTGCATGGATAAATTTGAATAACTACACATAATTATAGGATACATGTTTTTTTATTTATAAATATTGCTTTAACTCTGTCCAGTCGTTAGAGTAAGTACCATAATTCACTAAAAGTAAAAAAACGTTCATGGCATACATATGTAGGTTTTAACAAAAAAATTACATCCTTATCAAGTAAGAAAAATATTGCTATTTGCTACTGGACATTCTATTCAAGTGACTATGAAAATACAAGGAACTATTATGCAAATTTTAACTACCTATTGCTCTATTCATGAAAATGTTCTCATTTAAGATATGTTCCAGTATGACTTATACGAAAGGCAGCTACAGATCAAATATATCAAATATACTACTAGTATCCCGAGGCCCGTTTCATGCAAGGGTCTTATGTTAAGACCCTCCTTTGTGATCGGAACAAACGCCATCCGCATCCCCGTAGATCAGTCACAGTCACGGTTAAGACGGTCATAACATAAGACCCTTTCATAAAACGGGCCCCTTATCTATATATATAAGAAGTACAGTCAAACCTGTGAATAGTGACCACCAGAGTGAAATAAGAACAGTGGCCACTGCAGACAGGTGACCCTTACAGGCAGGTTCCATAACATTGTATAGTCAAACCTGTAAATAGCGACCACCAGAGGGAAATGAGAACAGTGGCCACTGTAGACAGGTGATCTCTATAGACGGGTTCCATAACATTGTTTCCACTGCAGTGGGTCACTGCAGCGTTGTCAATATAGGCAGGTTGTCTGCTATAGACAGGTGGCCACAAAGACAGGTTTGACTGTACCTTGTGCATGTATGTCATTCAACACTATACACAATAATCCAACAGAAGACAATTTTATTTTGGTAAAAGACACATTCTTCAAAGAAATAGGCCAAAGAGGTGTCCGTCGACATATTAAAGTCACAAGTGACACATGTAAATTTAAAGTGACACAAAGTAATGTATTTGATTGTTTTACCCCCAAAAGAGAAGTACAAATGTACATTAAATTATCTAGAATATGCCAAGTTTAAGAGAGTATGCGATATTGCTGATATCGAAGTAATTATACAATGTATGAGTGCTACCTTTAAATACAACCTTAGTACAGCGTCATTGGCTATAAAGAGGAAAAACAGAGACAAAATCAGATAAATACACACACAAAATGTCCAATCATGATTATATGACACAAAAGAGTTGAATTTACCCTATATAGGCAGAGCCAAGCAAGTTTAATAAGCTAATAACTATTGACTGGGAGGGTGATGGTAAAGTGTTCTCAATAATTCTTGAATCTCATTAAAAATGTGGACACATTCACTCTCTAAAATGAGATTATACTAAATAAATGAAGCTATAAACGAACACAGGATACATGTAGAGATGAAATTATGATAAAAAATATAAATGTATATATATATTTATATAATCCGAGGATACACAAACAAAAAACATAAACATATCAAACATTAATGTTGAATTTGAACATTTCTCTTACAATTAACTTAAGTTTTAAAGTATCATTATTTTCTTAGCATCGTTAAGACACAAGTCATTTTCTTTTATACACATTGATAATTTCTTAACCTCTGAATTACAATACGGCAATTTCTTGAGTCATTATTTGCTTTTTAATAAATACAAAGATTCATTAAAACAAGAAAGTTTTATTAATTTATTAATCAGGTGCTGGAGGAATTCGCAAAATGCAAATTGAACAAACCATTTTTTTTGCTACAAATCCTAAAGTACTCTCATAAATAGTACATTGGTTTGTGTATTTTTTTATAGTACATATCATGTCATAAGGTTTTCAAAGTTTAAACTACAGGCGGTAGCTGTAAAAACTCCTAACGAAACTAAATCTCAAAAAATGAGAGTATAGCTACTTATTACTGTCTGCCAAATAACCAAGTATTCAAATTACTTCACATATTTAATTGCATGATTGCATACAGTACATTTAATGGCTATCATTACTTATTCAACAAGTAGGGGCAGCTTAGGATAACATTAAAAGAACAATCAAATTTTAAATAATCATGCACAAGGATATGACATGCAGTTATCTTAATTTGCTATGATACAAAAAAATCTATGACAAATCTAGCTCATCATATAATATACATCTATAATATACACAAGAAAAAAAGTAAGTAAGTAAGTAAGGCAATTGAACGGTGAACAATATTTATGCGTAAGACGTAATAATTATCATACGTTTTGAATAATAAACTGCATGTTGCATCATGATTTATCAAAAAAAAACACAAAATGTACAATCTCTTGCGCTGGGTACATACAGTTTAATCATAATAAATAATATCTAAAAGTTTGAACATTTTTGTTCCAGCAATGATGTCAATTACCATGATGTAGAATATTACAATCGCTCTATATCTAATGAGTTCATTTAGGGCTAGTGAGATTATATTTCGTCAACAGGCAGTTTATAGAAATGTAAAATTTGTAACATTTTAATTCACGCAGTGATGCGGAATATTATAAATGATGATGTAAATACAATTGATTATTTTGGGGTTAGTGAGATATACTTTTTCAAAAAGCAGTTGTAGAAATCTTACATTTTGAACATTTAAAATTGTGAAATGATGTAGAATATCATGATATATATTTAATTGACTAATTTAGGGCTAGTGATATGTAATTCATCAACAGGCAGATGAAGAAATCTACCATTTTGAACATTTTAATTTGCGCAGTGACGAATGCTGATCATCAACTAATTTAGGGCTAGTGAGATATGATTCATCAAAAGGCAGTAGTAGAAATCTAATATTTTGAACATTTCAATTCCCGCAGTGATGTAGAAATTGTTTGATGGCTGATGAATATTTTATTAACTAATTTGGGGACAGTGAGATATAATTCATCAAAAGGCAGTAGTAGAAATCTAAAATTGTGAACATTTCAATTCCCGTAGTGATGTAGAAATTGTTTGAATGCTGATGTATATTTTATTAACCAATTTGGGGCTAATGAGATATAATTCATCAAAAGGCAGTTGTAGAAATCTAAAATTTGTAACATTTCAATTCCCGCAGTGATGAAGAAATTGTTTGAATGCTAATGTATATTTTATTAGCCAATTTGGAGCTAGTGAGATATAATTCATCAAAAGGCAGTAGTAGAAATTTAAAATTTTGAACATTTCAATTCCCGCAGTGATGTAGAAATTGTTTGAATGCTGATGAATATTTTATTAACTAATTTGGGGCTAATGAGATATGATTCATCAAAAGGCAGTTGTAGAAATCTAAAATTTGTAAAATTTCAATTCCCGCAGTGATGTAGAAATTGTTTGATGGCTGATGAATATTTTATTAGCTAATTTGGGGCTAGTGATATATAATTCATCTAAAGACAGTTGTAGAAATCTAAAGTTTTGAACATTTTAATTCCCGCAGTGATGTAGAAATTGTTTGAGTGCTAATGTATATTTTATTAGCCAATTTGGGGCTAGTGAGATTTATTTCATCAAAAGGCAGTTGTACAAGAGGCACACAAACGTGCTTCATAAAATGGTATTACTAGCAGCCTTTGAACAATTGTTTTGGAATTAATTTGTCAGATGTTTTGGCTGGCAAATGATTGGCTAGTTTTATCATCTTTTATAATTCACATATATATCCTATTATAAATATAGTGTTAGTCATGTTTAGTACAATTCCAATTGCATATTATGAGCACTTAAAGAAGCTGTATGAAAAGGCAGGATATTAAATTGACCGTTTCCCTACTAGATTTTGAAATCACCGTAGAGTTAATACAGGGGGGCAATCATGTTCCCGTAGGAAATGGGTTCAGACTATATAATCAATATACATGTATGCATCAATTGTATACAAATTGGCAACTAGTATTGGGTGAACATCTGGAGTAGGAGTCTAGATGGGACTGTACTAGTCTGGTGTTGCACTGCTTGCACAGGATGTGGTCTTATAGCATAAAGCACAAAGACTATCTGCTTAAAGTGACCACATTTTTGGTATCCCTCCATCAATTTTGTTTAGACAGATGAGGTTGAAACTAATATCCTTTTTAACATTATATTGTTTCGAAAATTGGCAACTAGTATCGGGTAAACATCTGGAGTAGGAGTCTAGAGTGACTGTACACGCCTGGCGTTGCACTGCCTGCACAAGATATGATCATCGAGCGGGTAGCAGCCGCTGCCGTCAGCCTCCGAGGAAAGTATCACCCCACAGTCCTGCAAGAAAACAACAAAATAAATAATTGTTTTTAACATAATCATCATCATTTACCTTTGGATTTAAAAAGTTTTTCCAGTTTGTTATGTTCATTTGTGAATATATCTATCTGTGTAAAAGTTCTGCTCGAAGTCGAAAAATCTAGGGAAACATAAAAAATTAATGAAATATTCCGTAACAATATTTTAAAGAAGATATTTTGGCCATAGGCCTTTGTCAAAAAACTGACTCATTTGCGCACTACTGCGATTTTGGCATCCTTACGAGGGGCGTTCAATAAGTTCATAGCCCAACCATGAAGGAGCAGGAAGTTGGGTTAACTAATGTTGTGTATGCAATGTTGCAACCTTCACATGGTCAGTGGTGCAAAGCCAGGTCAGTTGTATTCTGTTTCTGATCTAGACAGGCTTTTATTGATGCAATGTCCATTAAAAGTCACTTGCAAAATGTTGGAAAATGAAGCAATGCAAGTTGATGAGAGACATATGCTGCTCAAGGACAATGTGCCTGCTCACAAGAGCCAGGTGACTTTTGAAAAGCTAATAACGGCGGGATTGGTTTGTTGATGATTCCTCCTTATCCCCCAAACCTGGTATCGTTAGATCTCTTCTGACATATGAAGAAACAATCCCAAGATTGTGATTTTCAGGAGGATAATGAGACAAAATCTGCCAATATGTAGGTTTTTGAGAGGTCTTTAAGAGACATCTTCAAGGAGGCCCTTGAGGCCCTCAGGAAAAATTCTGAAAAGCTCTTGGCTGTAGATCAGTATTATATGGATGAAAGAACACCTGTATATATTAATCGATGTTGCACCTTGACTCCTTCAAGGTTGGGCTGTGAACTTATTGAACGCCCCTCGTACAGACGTTTGATACATGAATTAAAAATAAGTCAGTTTGACAAAGGCCTATGGCTGAAATATCATCTAAAAAATATTGTTACAAAGTATTTAATTAACTTTTGATGTTTCCTATCTATCTATCTATCTATCTATCTATCTATCTATCTATCTATCCCTCCCTCCCTCCCTCCATCCGTCCATCCATCAATCTCACCTCACACTTGTAGCAGTGGACATGGAAGCTCCGGTCCAGAGCCACGATGCGTACCGTCTCCTCCTGGCCATCCTCAGGCATGATGGGCTGCAGACACACCGAGCAGCGCGGTGCAAACTTCCTGTTGGCCGAAAAGAGAAGTAATAAATGTTAGCAGTAGTTTGTTTTTTAACCTGTTCCCTTCTTGATTGTGCAATCCCAAACTTATCTTTTTACTTAGGAAATAGAATAACAACTGCTGTTAACGACTTATCAACTGTAAAAGGCTAAAGTTACCAAATGTAAGGAAAAAAAGAGTCGAGCTTTCGGACCCAACAGATCCTCTATCAAAATTAATGGCACGTGACTCCACTAAACATTGAACTATACACATTAAAGGGGATCACCAGGCAAAGAACAACACATAATTATATGTTTTGGTACCGTTGTGTGATATCAAACAGATGCCCAACATTTTGCAAACGGTTGTGTAATTCATAAACAATACAATTAATTACCACCACACGGAATCATTATGGCCTAGTGGTTCCGTACGCGTACGTTTCGAGACAATAGAATCGTGGACAATGCATTCGTCTTGGACAAAAGGTAGTCTTCGTTTGCAGACCCGTGAATACATGCTTTATTTAAAAGAATGTTATTTTGGAGTGGTGGTACCCTTTAAACGAGCAAAGTGAAGGGGGTAAACAAGCACAGGCTAGAGTGAACAGGAGTAAAAAAGGCAAGAGTAAACAGCGTAAACAAGTGCACTAGTGAGGGCTGGTCAGGACAATAATGATCTTCTTACTTGTGAAAGTCCTCGATGCAGTGTATCTGGTTGGTTGCGTCCACAGTGAAGGGAACGCCGTCCAGGCTGCTGCCACACACCACACACGTAAAGCACTCTGGATGGTAGGGCTTGCCTGTCGCACGCAGGATCTGTCCAAACGGGAACAACAAGGAATAAACAAGAATAGAATTATCATTATTTATTTCTTATTTATTTATTTGTATAAATCTCACACTGATCAGCAGCAAAGCTGAATGGATCAGTGTACAATTATAAACATCTATCCATGCAAAAAACAATAATACAATTCCGTGTAGTATCTTGTACAATCAAATTATGACACATTTAGAGTAAAGATTCCTTACCTTATTAAAGACGATTTGATTTTGGTATAACATTTTCTAAAGACCCTAGCCCCCTTTTTTGTAACCAAAGTAAAGATGGTCTGGACACGCAACTTGTTGCGGCAGATTTTAAAGACATTTTGAGTTGGAAACCCTCCCAAATATCATGCACTTTTAAAATACAACAAATCTCACCCTGTCGGTGATGGCCTTGGAGCACGTGGAACACTTTTCCAGAGAGTTGACGTAGCAGTGCTCGCAGAAGGCCTTCCCCTCGACGGCGTAGAACGGCTGGCCGCGCAGCTTGTTGCCGCAGTTGTTCTCGCAGGTGAAGCAGTCAACATGGTAGACCTGCTCCATCGCCGTGCAGCCGTTGTTCTCGCCGACGACCTTCTTGCCGCAGCGTGAGCAGATTCCTGCAAGTAATACATAATAGCAAAAACAATTATGAAAGCTTAATGGCAATGATATTTATGATAATATAATAGCAATCAAAATTGTGATAAGAGCAATAATAATGATGATAATGGAGTTGAATTTTCGCAAGCTTAATTCGGGCAGAGATCGCTTATTAAGCTTGCTGCTTGCTAGTCGCAAGCTACTCACTTGCTAGCTAGTCGCAAGCTACTCACTTGCTTGCAACACACTTAGGTTTCTGTAGGGGTTATATTGAGTTCCTCTCACAGGGTTAATTTTAGATGATGGTGATGCCAAACCAAACCGTATGGCCGACTCCCGCAGGTAGAAGACGAATGGATCGGTCCAAAATGAGCTGGCAACAGAACATTCAAACATGTTTGCGACAAGTAAATTGGTGAGCACATCTTTTTAGGATTCTCTACCTGACTGGGTAATAGAGCGCATTTATTAAGGATTCTGTACTTAAAGGGGACAGGGAGGTCGAACTATAAAAGTTTCTTAAATTTGGCCTTAGCGATTTGGGGAAAAGAACGGGAAAACGTTCATTTACTTACCAAAGAATTCTCCCTCTGGTTCATTTCCCGTCCCCATGTTTGCGACAAGTAGATTAGTGAGGGCATCGATCTCGGCTTCGGTTCCCGACTGGGCTGGAGCGCTCACCGGCTGGTCCGACGGTTGGGGCACATAGCCGGGCGTTGGACTCTGTTGCCTGAATAACGAAATAAACCATGAATTAACAAAATTAAATTTGCTATATATATATATGTCTAAATGAAAAACAATAGAAATAGTCCACTTAGTACCATAACAAATTAAAAGAAATTTAACAAGAGTAAATACGCACAAGGATTCTGCTAGGATCAAAAGTAAGGCTTCTTACTGATTCTCATGAGTTAATACTTGTCAAATCTTTCTGAAAAGCACACGCTTTTCTTCCCATCATATTTGTGCATATATACATTAATTACTAGTAGTAAGAATCAAAATCTTCACTATCGTACTAGTATTAATGTTTTTGTGTTTTTTTTACATACCAGACTATTCTGCTTGGTGTGGTGTTCCTACCTGGATGATAGTTGTCTATTAACCTGGGCCCCGTTTCATGAAAGGGTTTTAGCTAAGACCGTTGTCTTATCTTATCTGGTGCGGAGCTACAGTGCGTTCCGCACAGAGCGTCGATAGCCGTTGGAAATTCAAAAGCTTTGTTTAGTAGTCACTAGCTCCGTGCCAGATAAGATAAGACAACTGTCTGGGCTAAGACCCTTTCATGAAACGGGGCCCCGATCCCTACTACATTTTCACAACCCCATTATAATATTAATACACAAAGCACCAGGTACTGCACCAGGTTCCTGTAGGCAATGGTACTGCAGCAGGAATAAGAAAAAGATGATGCTTGTTGTACATCTGCACGGTTGGGGGCGAGTTTGGAGGTAGCCTGCTCTTCTCGAGAGCTCAATATATATGTGTGTGAGTGTGTATGTTTGTCTGTCTGTGTTGGTGTGTGTGTGGTGGGGGGGGGGGGTGAAGCATGGTTCCTACCTACATGTAAATGTATGAGTCTGTGTGTGTATGTTTGTATGTAGTTTGTATGTACATGTAGGTCTGTTTACTTTGTCTGTCTGTTAGTGTATAAAAAGGGGGTTCCTACCTATAAGATGGTTGCCTATATCTGGGCTGCACTGCAGGATGAGGTTCTTTGTATGTCTGCATGGTTGGCGGTGACTTTGGTGGGTAGCCCGATCCCGTCAGCTCTGGATGTCTGTGTGTGTATGTTTGTATGCAGTTTGTATGTCTGTCTGTCTGTTTGTGTATAAAAAGGGGGTTCCTACCTGTAAGATGGTTGTCTGTATCCTGGCTGCACTGCGGGGTGAGGCTCGTTGTACGTCTGCATTGTGGGCGGTGACTTTGGTGGGTACCCCGATCCTGTCAGCTCTGGGGGTGGGGGCGGGAGGGGGTCATCCCTCCCTCCAAACGCTGCGTCCGCTGGGGGCGGGGGAAGATCGTCGTTGTAGGCAACTGGGGCATATGATGGAAGTCCTGTGTTCAGGAAAAACAGTAGTTAAAAAAAGATAATAATGAAAACAGTTAAAAAGGGGAAATTTAAAATATTTTCATGATGTACTGATAAAGAGGAAATAGTCAAAACAAAAATGAAAGGAAAATGTATATGATTTCCTGTAAACACCATGTGATGCTATTATTTCATCTGTAAAAAAAAATAGCAAAGGGAAAGAAAAATTATACTACAGAGTATACATGGATACCTGGTCCGGCGTTGGGCTAGTATGCTCACAAGGGAGTTGAGGTGGTGCACAAGATAATTGTATAGTTTGAACTAAACCTGATCATGCCCATGTATACTAATAATGCTACTGCGCTTTGAACCCTGTATTATAGTTCAATGTATTATTATTTTGTATTATTATTATTGTCATTGTTATTGTTGTTGTTCTTAATAATACGATTACTAATCATGATCAATATCATTATCATTATAATTATAATAAAAATTATTATTATTGTCATCATTATTATTAGTAGTAGTAGCCTACTAGTAGTACAGTTGTAGAAGTTAGTAGAACTACTTCTACAACTACAGTATATGCCGTGGAACTGATAGTCCCTCTGTGGTGGGTCAGTGTCCAGAGACCTTTCCAAACACTCATATCATATATTCTAATCCTCCAAATATAATCTCTTGTAACCAGAATCTGGGTCAGGTAGCATACTTGATTGAATGTTTTGGGTTTCCTTTTCATTGAACTTATATTACAAGGTGTCAACTCGTCTTACTAATTGCAAAATCAATCACACATCTACACGTGCACAGGGAGTTCTGTACAGCTCTACAGAAAAGTCACAACTAAATATAACCATGACATAAGACAGGGCTTGTATAATGCACTGGCCCACTGGCCTTGAGCCACAAACAAATTAGTTTGACACCGGGCCGAGATACACATTCTGCGCATGCGCATAGCCAGAATTTCCGACTTGTATAATATCGCACATGCACAATTCAACGAGTGTAGTCAGTGTACACAAAAAAATGAAATGCGACGTAGGTGTGGATCGCACGTACCTTGGGTTCATAGGCAATTACCTTATCAATTGCGCCACAGCAACTTGCTTGATCGGCAGTGGATTTTTGGGATATATATAACCCTAACCCTAACCCCTGACCCTAGGATGGTGGCTATAGGTCAGATTAGTGGCTATGGGTCAGATTCAGTGGCTATAGGTCAGATTCAGTGGCTATAGGTCAGATTCAGTGGCTAATTACAGAATGTGTATCTCGGCCCGGTGTAAAATTCCAAACAAATTAGCTCTGGGCCACTCAAATTTAACTAACTATGCCATATTCTACTTGCCCTAAAAGGCAAGTAAATTACAACAGAACTTGTTATGTATTGCTTTGTTTCAGGCCATCAGATTCAGGTTTTGGGCCACTAAAAGTTGAGTTTATTTATGAAATGCGATAATAACGTCATTGAAAAGACTCAGAGCTCCAGGGATTACTGTATACAGGATCCTATGTGAGCATGCGCAGCGTCACGAAGAGGCTCTTAACCACAAATTTTTCCAATATTTTGGATGTAAAAATGGAATTTGATTTTAGACATAGGAAGCTAAAGTCATGAACGCCTTCAACCCATTGTGAGCCATTTCGGCATTTTGGTATGGAGTACCGAAGTGTGGTGTCCCAGCTATTCATTGCCATGGGCAATGGTCCTAAACAATGTCAGGCAAGCCAGAAATGTCTGACCTAGCGGTTGCTAAGAAGGCAGTCATCCAGCTTCAACCCAGTAACAAAAGCCAGAATCAAAGTACAAGTTGGTATTCATTGAACCATTACCATGTTATGTTAAAACAAAATAATGTGACATCAGTATTCGTACTACATGCATATTACAATTACACACACACTGAGACCTTAGGCCACGCTATCTCCAGCTATAGAGTTTGTTTATATCATTTTTAATGCAGGGTATCGTTTTAATTAGTGTCACTACTAATTACTGCAGCAGCTGCTGAAACATACACATTAGGCTTCCCGTGTCACGCGCACACACACACTGCATACCATAGTTTGCCAATTTGGCCTTTAAGGAAGGGAGGTTCATGGTGTGCATATGGCATGATTGCTTGCAAGGCAATGTTTTGAGGTGAAACAAAGTTCTGAAAGGAGTATGTAGGAGTGTTTAAAATCAAATTAAAGGAACTTTACAAATGCAAATCTGAATTCTATAAAGTATGTAAATGTGATCCATTTCTCAAAAAGTGATTGTTGGGACTTCAATCATATACCAATATCATAACTAATTAATCATCAAATTTTCCTGAATGATATGTGAAAATTTCATAGAAAAGGAAAGTTGTCTACCTAGTAAAAAAAGTGAAAATTGATGTCAGATTTCAGGCAATGTATCCAAATGTTGCTAATATGAATGATGGAAGTATCTGAATTTTGATACTTTTAGCTACAAAAGGGGCACGTGATCACCAACCATTCTATGGTACATGGTGTTTCTAAAGCGCCCTCCCAAATGCAACACAACGTTCCCTTTAAGCCTGCCGTCTGAACAGGCCTTCTTTTCACTTCTCATTCCTCAATGAACACAGCCGTCAGATCCAATAATGGCAGGGCAATCTAAACCGCCAAAAAAACGTTGTTTTTTGCCAAAAAAAACGTTGTATGAACAGGCATCTGCCATGGTACATAGTGTTTCTGAGGTGCCCTCCCAACTGCAACAGAACGTTCCCTTTAAACATGCCGTCTGAACAGGCCTTCTTTTCACTATAGATGCACATCTCATGCCTCAATGAACACGGCTGTCAGATCCAATAATGACAGTCGGCGGCTCAACCTCCGTATGTATATAGTGTTCCTGAAGCGCCCTCCCAAATGCAACAGAACAACGTTCCCTTTAAGCCCGTCGTCTGAACAGGCCTTCTTTTCACTATGCACTTCTCATGCCTCAATGAACACGGCCGTCAGATCCAATAATGGCAGCCGGCGGCTCACCCTCCGTTCCTTTCATCGGAAAACCACCAGCCACCAATAAGCCAGTTTATGTCATCATCATAAGAGGGCACTTGGGAGGCTGAGAGGGAAATATTAAATTTATTCCACCTGAATGTACAATCATACGATTATTCATTTTGCGTCATTATCATATTAGTGGGCGCTTCTGTGGAATACATGATTCTATTTTCAGTGCACGAATGCTTCAAATCATACAGCCTACAATGTTTATAATATCACATCTATTCATCGTAATAATGCCCCGGAAAATTCCAATATCTTTATAACTTCTCCCTGAATGTACAATCCCATGTTATTCATTTTTGCATCATTGTCATATAAAATGGGTGGCTAGGCGCTTGGGCAAGATACATATATTCTATTTTAGTATTTTGTTTGTTACTGAATGAACTTTGGTGTTTATGTTAAAAGTCATATCACATTCCGATTCATATTGGAAATCAGCAATAAACTATTTCAGAGAATAAGTATGTTGTCGCCTGAGAGGGTCTAAATAGGACTTATTCCTGCCATGTACAATTCTACATGATTCATATTGTGTCATTATGGTATTAGTAGGTATTTTTGTGAAATACATAATTCTATTTTCAGTGCATGAATGCTACAAATCATATGCGCTACACGGTTTAAAATATCACATCCATTCATTGTTATAACAGAAGTCTTAACCTATTTCATAGTATGATGTGGAAAATATATATATTTTAACTTCTCCCTGAAAGTACGATCCCACTTTAATCATCTTATGTCATTATCGTATAAGAGTGCTCTTCTGTGAAATACGTAATTCTATTTTTAGTGCACGAATGCATCAAATCATGTGTTACAAGGTTTATAATATCACATTCTTTCATTGAAAAAAACCCCAGTAATATTATATTTCATATACTAGTATAAATATATATGTACAATCCCACATAATTTGTATTATGTTATCATGTTAGTGGGCACTTCAACTAAAGATGTTTGACGTCATAATCATAATTGGGACAATGGAATATATTATTTCACCCTTGAATTCATTATCCCATGACCCATGTAATTCATATCATTCATTTTTCCATCATACGTGGGCATGGGGAGTCATATTACGGTCAGCATAACTGAGATATGAAAATATTCATATATGTCTATGCAAACACATGCATACATGTGTGGAATCATTCATGCTCTACAGTTAATGTTAGAAATGCAACATCAATTGAGTCTTTTAAAATAAGTATAAAGACAATTTTGTTTAAATTAGCATTTAATTAGGGACTATATTTCTATTTCTCTCTCCTTTCCTTTCCTTTTCATTTTCTATTTGTGCCTGAGATTAGTGTACTAGAGTCATGGCGCATTATAAGTGCTCTATATTGTTATTACTATTATTAGTTGAATAACTTTCAAATCCTTTTCCGTCTCATTAATAAATGACATTCTATTGCACTTTGCAAGGACTCCAAATAAGCTTTGTTTTTTTATGAATATAAACAAACAAAGGCCAGATGTTTACATCTGTACATTAATGTCAAAGTATCAGAATAGGTACCAAGACTCAATTAGTTCCAAAATAATGAATGAGCTCTGATCATGGGGACAGGCAGAGATAATAATTCAAAGAAGCTTCTTATAAACAAAGCCCTGATGTTTTAAACATCTGCACATTAACCTCCATGAAGAAGAAAAAATTGAAGAGGTCCAAAATGGATAAGGCAAGGACTACATACATAATAAGCACTGATCATGAGGCAGGCAGAAATGTGACACGTTATAGCCTTCACACACCATTACCATTTAGCTAAGACCTACTGTCAAAGGGGCCATTATAGATAGTACATTTTGGACTAAGATTAACAGATGGTCATATGTGGGGATGCTACACTGCAGATTGCCACTTTGAACTGAGCATAGCACTGAGCCAGTGTGTCTTACGCACCGTTAGCAAGGCTTTCGCAAGATGGCACCACGTGTGTAATTTACCAATCCGATCTGCCATTGATGAAATTCTATATTGCAAGCACTCCAAAGAACTTGTTTTATAAACAAAGCCAAGGCCCAGGCCCCATATTCATGAAACCCTGCTAGCTTAGTTACTTGCTAAGTGTATTTTTGATGCGCAGTTTATTGAGCAACAGACAGTTTTCCTAGTCCCCAACTAGGGTCAACTTGGTAAGACTTGGGTACTCACTAAGTTAACCCTGGTTAGCAACTAAAATATCTTGTGTTTACTTCTTGGCCACACCATCCAAAATTGACTAAGCAATATAAAGCTAGCGGGCTTTCATGAATATGGGCCCAGATGTTTTCATATGTGCATTCACCTTCATGACATATATCAAAGAGAGGCACCAAGACTCAATTAGCTCCTACAATACATGTATGTAATGAGTTCTGATCGGTGAGGCAGGTAGGAAGATGACACGTTATAGCCTTCACACACCATTACCATTAGCTAAGTACTGTCAAAGGGGCCATTATAGATAGAGCATGTAGGACAGTGCTGCTTTAAAGTGATCCATTACCTTTGTCAAATTCAACAAAAAATAATTGGAGCGTTCACACTTCTCTTGTACCTTGTTATTTGGCTCTTTGTATTAAACAGATGAATAAAATGGGGTTTGACTTTTCAAATGTCTCCCTAATTATGGAGATATATTAATGATTGAACTGAAAAGTGTTCCGGAATGCTTTTCAATTGTAGTCGAAATCAATGGGCAGTAGGTAATATAATCAAACACCAATTTTTACTTTTTTTCTCAAGGTTTCTTCTATGAAAATATCACTTTTCATTCACCGATTCAGAATGATCTTATAATGATATTGTATGGTGTACGATTAAAATCTCAAATATCATTTTGGAAAAATTGTCTGAAGATAATGGATCACTTTAATAAAAAAAAGGTTATAATGGGGGAGGTGAATGTTGAGCTAACAGAATTATAGCACTTACAAAGGTAACAAAAGGATTGATCAAGCAAATTTTACAATTGAAATGAAACAATTTTTAGCATATATGTAGTTAAGAAATTGAAATAGAAGGAATAGAAAGAAGTATAATGCTGCAGACGAATACTAGTCCATCGTCTAGGACGTACGCATCTACCATGTTTTTATAGTCTCCAACAAATGCGGGTATAGAATTGGCGCACTCGCAATTTTTTGGTGCTTACAGAACCTTAGGCCCTGTTGGTTCCGTGAGTTTGGGTGATTAATTGCATTGTTTATGAATAACACAGCTGTTTCCAAAGACGTGTTGGACATCCATTTGATATCAAACAACGGTTCTTTGCGTGGTTTTCCCCTTTAAATATCAATATCAACTACATGGTGTGGGATGGCATTGGGATGGCAGCTAGTAGCCGAGAGTGGGAGTAGCGGCGACGTTGATCCTAATATACATGTATATGGTGTGGGAGTTACGCTTAGCCGGCGAGGAGTAGCGATACGCTCAACCATCCCAACTATTTCTGAAGGGCAGATACCGCTAGGAGTAGTCAGTAGTCTGGTCAAAGGCTTGCACAGCCTAACGCCGAGATAATCATCTCACTCGCACTTTGGGGCAACTAACTACATGTACAGTCAGACCTGCGTATAGTGACCATCCAAGGGAAACAAGAAAAGTGGCCACTGTAAACAGGTGACCTCTATAGACAGGTTACATAACATTGATTTTTGTCTGCAGGGGACTTCAGTTGGTGGCCACTACAGGCAGGTTGGCTGCTACAGAAGATTTGTCTCAGCATCGAAAATCAAATTTGGAATTTGGCTACAAGGGATATATTTTAGCTATAAAATATAAATAAGTTTATACGCTAAATAATGAAAGTTATCTTGTGACTAGTCTTTGACAAGGCAAGACCTTGTTTGTGGGTTTACAATATCCATAACATTGATTTACTGCCAATAAAGCAATATCATGTGAAATTAGTGTTAATAATGGCAAGATCATGAAATCAGAATTCTTGCATTCATTATATATCATATCAAATTAAATTATAATATATAAGTTTGTGGAATGTCTGGGTTGTTTAAGATGTAAGTTTCAACATAGCTTCTTTTTCCTAATTTGGAAATCCTGATAAGATGCATGTCCCCTTATTAACCCGTTCCCTTTAACAATTCTGAAATCCCCATTGACTTTGTACCGTACTTAGCCATACAGGTTCCCATTGGGCAACGGGTTGAGGGGTACCAAGTACGTATCACATTTTAACCCACCCTTTTCTGCGGTTTTACTGCACCGAGAAATTGAAAGCGAACATGATGGTATGTTTGTGATATAAAAAAAATGCCAGCTGTCATACTTTGTCAAGACACAATTTTATTTGCTTTCATGCAGTTCCAATGAAAATACAGATAACACGCAATTCATGTTTTGTACGAAAATATTATCCCACCACAGTCATGTTTTACAACCTTTTGTTTGTTTGTTTGTTTGTTTGCTGCAGCTGTTTGTTCATAATTAAGACGACAAGCTGTTGAATCATTTGTGGTTATATACACTCACTATTCATCATATCTAACTATTATAATTGATTTCATGTTTGCCAATTTTTCAATGCAAATATTTAGCATGCACCTATCTGCTTATCAAGCACAAAACTTTGGTGCATGATTAAAGGCCCGGTCACATATCACTAGATATTGTTAACGGACGGCCGACGGATAATATTTCTTCGAAATTAAATTATCCGGTGGTGGAAGTCATCTCCATTGCTTCATGTACAAAACAGTCCGCCGGATACAACGTACATCGCCTGACAAGAAACGAATACGAACGGAGACGAACGGATTGAAAATGTTGCTCTCCGTCGGGCGTCCGTTTACGCAATCCGGTGATATGTGACCGGGCCTTAAGGAGACTGTATCATCATTACATACAATGCAGTGATAATTTTGCTGAAATGAGCTACAGGCCACAAAAGCTTCATTATACCAACTTTTACTTGCCCAACTGGCCAACCAGAGTAACAGGCTTTTTAACGTTTTTCTTTGTTTGGGGCCAGAAGAATTAGACAAGTCTCAATTTTACTTGCCACAACAGACTTCCCGGTAAATACAATTAAAACGGTCTTAGTGGCCACCCGCCAATAGCAGCTAACCTGCATGTAGTGGTTACCAGAATGCATCCCATTACAGCAAATCAATGGAATGGAACCTATCTACAGACACAGTGGTAACTTTACTTGTTTCTCTTGGGTGGTCACAATACATAGGTTTGACTGCACAATTTCTACTTCTATGTATATCCAATCTCTGGGCATCTAAATCCATATTGCGCTCTAAATCCCGATCACGGGAAAACTGTTCGATGAGACAATCACGCATATGTTTGTACGCACTGTGAGCGACGTGTATTTATGCGATAATACGCTCATCGAAAAGACTCAGAGCGCAAGTGATTACTGTATACAGTATCCTATGCGCGCACGCACAGCGTCGCGGAGAGGCGCTTGGCCACTAGTTTCATCATACATGGCAATGTTGCTACTGAATCCCTTTAACCCTGTCATTCTGTGGGCACATGCGGTGTGTGTAATGAAATCGAATGGCATTTTAATGGGTCGATGTGGAAAGGGTCAAAGTCTTCTGAAATGCAGTTCAAGGAATTCCCATTATCTCTCACCAGCTGGTCATAGAGATTGAGGAACTATTCATCGCTCCTCCCACTCACTATTATCCCCCATTCCTTTCACCTCTCACCTTACCTGCCCCCATTTCCCTTCCTCTTTTTACCCTCTTCATCTCACCCTTCCCCTCTTTCACTTTTTCTTCTCCCTCTCACTCAATTTCTCCCATTCCTTTCACCTCTCACCCCACCTACACCCTTTCCCTGCCTCTTTGTAACCTATTCATCTCCCCTTCCCACATTTCTTTCTTTCCCCGTTCCCCTCTTTCACCCTCCTCCATCTCACTCGATTTCACCCTCTTTCCTTTCCTTTTTTTTTCACCTCACCCCTGCCCCATAAGCTTTCTCTTTCCCCCAACCCCCAAATCCCTACAACCCCTCTCCCTTCCCATCTTACTCCACCTTCCCCTTCCCTCTATTCTCACCCTCCCCTCTTTCATTCTCCCTCACTCAAATTTCCGCCCATAATTTCCTGTCACCTCCCTGTCCCTCCCTTTTTCTTTCCCCAAACTCCCAAATTCCTACAAACCCCTCCCTCTCCCCATTCCAATTACCCATTTCTCCTCCCCTACAGATAAATCCCTTCCCTCCCAATGTTCTCTCTCCCCTCTCCCTCTCTCATTCCCCCTTTCACTTTTCTGTACAGCTGAATCCACACCCCCTTCCCCTAATCCCCTCCCCCTCATCAACTCTTCCAACCCCCATCTCCCCCTGTCACCTCTATCTCTCTTTCCCTACACATCCCCTTCCTCAACCCCCCCCCCCCCCCCCACCCCCACAAATACCTCAGCTGTCACAGCTGTTGTCAATAGGGCAATCCACTTCATTAACCCATTGGAGACAATCTGATTTTGTTATTAAACATGTATTCTCCATCTAGACACCATCCAGAGTATGTTTGGGATCAGTCCTGAATGGGTTAACTCATAGGGGACAGAGCCTGGAATTTGAAAGAGGTGGGGAGGGGAAGAGGCGAGGTGGGGTGGTTGGGGGGGGGGGGGGGGGGGGGAGGTTGGAAGAGGGGAAGAGAGAGAGAAGGGTCAGGGAGTGGGCACTATGGCAAATGTCTAGATATGAAATCTTTTTGAACTTTCAATTTGTGAACATGAACACCCCACAGGCCTGAAATATACTTTAAATGATTGTTTATACATGTATGATTGCAAACAACTTGGCAAACCGTTCACCTTTTAAACATTGAAGGAAAAAGATACAGTAAAAAAAAACAAATTCTCCTGTTCAAAATGTAAGCTTAGATTTGCTCTTTCTGTGCACAGTGATTTGCAATAGTCTGGGGATTGGGGGGGGGGGGGGGGGGGGGGGGGGGGTGAGAAAAGGGAAACGGGAGAGAGAAATGGTCAAATTGGTCTTCTCCCATTTCAAATCAAATCAAATGATCGATAAGAGGTGCAGTTTATATTTCAGTGACTCACTCTGGAAGAGGGAAAGGGGGGAGAGCCTCTTGCAAGGTGTGAATTTGTTTGAATCACCGTTCCCGCAATTCAATATTCTACATGCAAGAGAAGATTTCAGGTGATGCGGCCATTACTCATCTACCAAATTGGCCATAGAATGACCACCACTGATATCATCAATACATGATGTGTCATTTCTAAGAGTTATTTAAATGGAATAGGGACTGATGTTTCTTTCTCTTTTATTTTCCATATGAAGATATTTTAGTTTGCTAGAGTTTGTTTTCAAATAAGTGTAAAATTATACATGCAAGACGAGATATGTTATGGCCATATGACCATTACTCATTCACTGTGTTGGCCATAGAATGACTATCCATAATCTCATTCCAAAGAGTTGTATGAATGGCATTGAGACTGATTGTCCTTTTCTCTTATATTTCCCATAAGCTCTTAAAGTTTGCTAGCGTTTGTTTTCACATAAATTTAAAATCATGTATGCAAGAGGAGGGGTCATATGGCCATATGACCATTCATTACTCATCTGCGGAGTTTCCATTTGAATGGTTAAGAAGTATTACAAAATAATATAATCATTACTTTATTCCATAAGAAAAAAATGATGGCTAAGGAGCTATTACAGAATATCAACTAATGATATTATCCATCGTAATTATATTACACTATTACCTTAATTTCAAAAGGAAATATTGTGATTATACAAATTAAAATGTACACCTATATCTACATCTACACTTTTCTTTCCACTCTGTAGTGTAAATGAAGAAAAAAAAGGATATTCAATATAGGGCTTAAATTTGTATCCTAGCAGAATGTTTAAATGTAGTACATTGTATACTTATCATAGTCTACATTTAACGTTTTACATAAAGTGTGAAATTATTTCCAAAAATGTCTTCCCTATCAGATAGTATCACATTCCATCTCCTCTCCCCTCTCCTCCTCCTCCTCCTCCCATTCCCCCTCTTCTCTCTCCATTTCTATTTATTTATTTCTCCTACCTTACTAATCGCTCGTTCTCACTTATCGCATCACTCCATGTTCTCAGCAGTACCTTGTTTACCACCCCAGCTAATCATAATTTGATAACTACCCCTACGGCTAGAAATAGGAGTGTGGGGGTTACGTTTGCTCAGTCTAGACCCAGGTGTATAAATTTGTATAAGCTATGGTATTTAGCAACATAACATGAAATGTCTTTTCTTAATAATTTGTAACTATTGTAACTATATGTACTATTATTTTTTACAATGTATATTTAATGAAACTAATAAATACCATTTGTCTATATATCTACCATTTATCTATACATGGGGACCCAGTAGGAGTGGAACATGTTTGCAATTGTAGTTGTATAAGGTTAAGTGCAACCGAGGAGGTATATCTCCTTGGTGCAACTCAAGGCTGCCTTGCATTGCTCCAAAGGGAGCAAAAAGTGAATGTCAGTAAGGGATCAATTGCGAGTGTGTGTCCGATGACCAGAGTAATAATGGTAAGCGCTAAGAGAAGATTGTCAATCATATTAGGTGCTATATAAATCAAAACAAATATTTTTATTTGGTACCTGATCAAACTTCAAACATGACCCACAACCCCTAACCCTAACCTTATAACACTAACCCTAATCCCAACCCATAAATGTTTCCCTAATCTCTAATCCTTATCCTAAGGCTTTGCTGCTAGACAAATTAGACATACACAATGATCCCGTTGCAGAAAGAGATACAATCGATTGTAAGTTACAATTGATTGTAAGTCAGTACGTTTCAACCAATCAGATTCGCACATTTAGAACACATGATCTGACTTTAATACAACTAATTGTAACTTACAATCGATTATATATCTTTCTGCAACGGGGCCCAGATGGGTGTAGACCAAGAGGCAAGTTACCACTGTAAGTAGGAGTGCATGGGGAAGCTGATAATTCAGTTACTCTGGGCCGTATCAACACTGAGTTTGCGATTAGGTGGATGTGTTGCGGAATGATTGGAATGATTATTGAGTCGCACACCTTCTCATAACGAGGACACATTTTTACAAATTACTTAGTCTGCCAATATGCTCTCAATCTGCATTTGCTACCCTCTCTACCCGGCATACCCAGAAGTATGCTTAGGGTAGCATTGTGGCTCACTATCTGTTGTACTTGTACAACAATTAAATGGATTTAGATTTTTGTATGACTCCCTAATTATGGAGATATTTATGATTGAATGAAAAGCATTTAGAATACATTTCTATTGTAGTAACTACAAATTATTATAATCCTTCCAGCTGGCTAGAATGTACCCTAGGGAGTGCGAAAGTGCACACCGAAGTTTGGTCCGATTGCTCAGTGCATACTAGTGATACCAGTGATCAGAAATACTTGGGAAATCATATAAATGTAAGCAAATAGGATTTAGGAGAATTATAGCAGTAGGTGGAAAAAGGATTCCATTTCCGGTGCTTGTTTGTAAGTGCTGTATGGGAAACACTCTGAAATCTAAGATGGCTTCCCTAATTTGCATATTTTATTAATATTGTTGATTTTCAGTGACTACAGCCCAAAACATTATAATATCAATCTAATATAACCGAAATAATATAGTCGTGTATCATAACATGTGTAATTTAGGGAGCAGTCATCTTGGATTTGAGATGGATGCCATGGTGATACAGGTAAATAAGTATCAAAAATGGATCTGCTGCCCCCAAAAACCTTGGAAAAGTGGTATTACTTGTCTTTTTTACTTGCCGGGTTCCCAATATACTCGATTTCGGGGAATATGGAAATTAGGTAAAATACATAATTATGCAAATAATATGCATTGCTAGAGGTTGTCACGATGGCAACTCATCTTTGGTATCTTAAATACATACTTAGAACATAACTGACAAATAATAATCAGGAATTATTGCTTATTAGGGGCTGTAGTCACTGAAAATCGACAATATTAATAAATATGCAAATTAGGGGCAGCCATCTTGGATTTCAGAGTGATTCCCATACAGCACTTACAAACGAGCACCGGAAATGGAATCCTTGCCCCAAAATACCATAGAATACTAGTTTTTATCAATATTGCACTATTCCTAGATAGAAAATAACCCCTGACCTTATTTCACAAATATGCAAATTAGCTAATTATCTTTAAAATCGCCAAAATGCACACTGGGACCAAAAATTAAAAATGGAAACATCACTTTTTCTCATCAGTAATGTATTTAGACCAAATTAAAAACTGTTTCCAAGATTATAGCAAAAAATTTCACAACATTTATTTGTACTACATTAGGGGATATACTATATACTGCCCAAATTTTTTTAAGTTACGGTACTACAATAGAAATGTATTGAATTCTGAACACTTTTTAATCAATCGTAAATATCACCATAATTAAGGAGTCATTCGAAAAAATCAAAATCCATTTAATTGTTCTATTACCATTAGCCAAACAACAAGGTACAATGGGAATGTGAAAGCTCCAAGTGATTTTAGTTGAATTAAATCATTTTAAACATCTGACAAGAAGTTTGACAACAGTGTGTTGATTCAGGGTAAGAATGATGGGAGGTGATAATTTCTGGGTAACGCATTGACAACATTTATTTGATTAGCCAATCGGTAAATACTAACTGAATTGCCATCGGTGACACACGATGACATCACCGTTCCTTCAGGTGGCCAGTGGGGCGTTATTGAGTGGCGAGTGGAGGAGATTCACAGTGCTCCAATTCCTCAAAACCACTTCTTTTTTAGAATTGTTTAATGTGAACATTTTAATCTCTTATGAGAGCAAAAATAGAATCATGCCAGAAAATACTGCACGAATATATATATTTTGTTCAAACTTGCAAGTCAAAATCAGACAATTTGCCATTTATTAGCATTTTCTATTATTAAATTGTTATATTTCCCTGGCTACAGTAGTTCTGTTTATTGGATTGATTTTTACAAATAAATTGCATATTCACAGAATCACATTTGCAGATATAGTACCCAACTGGATGTGAAAAATTCCTTCTCATTTTTTCCCCTCTCAATATACCGCAATCTCTCGCACGCACTCAATTTCCAGTCTGCAAATCTCTCATTGAACGTATGTCTGCTTTTTCCAACAACGGCCTTTACCGCGCATGCAGATAATACATCATTCGGCAGATGAGAATACAATGCAAATGTCTGACAAAGTTGTATTTCAGATTTCTCTCTCAAGGAGAAAAATATGTAAAAGTTTGGCTTACATTCTATTCAAGCATTTGATTACTCATATTTTTTTCACTGCATTTTCAAATATTAAGAATAATATCCCCAAAAATAACAATAATCAAATTAATTCTCCCTGAAGACTGAAGTATGTATATACTAATATTTGTATGGTTCTTGTTCTGTTTTGTCTACACTTTTAAATAATGTCATTTTCCCACCATATAATATGCATGCTATCTGAATATCTAATCTTCATTACATTTTTTTCAGAGTGGGAAAAATTATAGTAACTATTAATGCTAATCTAGTTAACATTCTCACTGCAGTATATATACATGTACATGTACATTTTACGTGATGTACTTCTGCATTTTCAAGTAGTAACTGTTTTCCCACATGCAGTATAACGCATCGTTTGGCAGATGATTATGCAATTCAAACGTCTGACAACTGCATTTCAGATTTCTTCCTCAAGGATAGAAATATGTCAAAGTTTTTGTTGGGTTCACATTTCATCTTAAAGCTGAACACTATTTTGGGGAAACCCTTGAGCAAACAGTATAAAATATTTGCTTTTATCTTCAACAAAGCGAAAGAATCAAAGAATACACCATAAACCATTTGTCTTGTCAATATATGACAAGAAAATGCAGTGAAAAGGACTATTTTAGCAATCAAATGTTTTAAATAACTTTATACTAACTAATAGGATTAAATTAATTTGCATTTGGGAAACATGTTGAAAGTACTAATGTTTGAAGCCAGAAGTTCATAACAGACTACATGTGCTTGTACAGCAATGTTGACATGTTCTCAGCAGTACATTTTCATATAGAACTTTTGGGCTAACATTTCTGGATATATGTTGTGTTCAGATTTTGTTGTCAGGTAAATATAAATTCATATATTATTTCAATGTGCATGTTTTCCTCAACTATTTCGCTGCTATTTAGCTTTTAAAGATTTGGTTACGAGGGCCATTCTTGGTCACGTGTGTGACCCAAAACATGACAAATTTTGAAATGGGATGCTTATATGAGACTATAATGATTTTTACTTCATATGTGACTTGAATATGTTGTAGTCTTTCAAACTTAACACAAAAGATTTTATAAGGATTACGTAACTCAATGTCAGAGGTCAAATGGCATGCGTCACGCGTGTGACTTCGCACGGAGCGCTTTTTTCATAACTAAATTTCATTTGGAAAATTCTTTAAAATATGAATAGCTATAATGTTCATCTTATTACCAGATAAGTACTATACATTTGTAAGTACAACAATATCAATGAATGAGAATTATATCAAACCGTTGTTTTTTATAGTACTTAATTATGTGGCAACGTCTGGTCACGTGTGTGACATTTTGGGGTGGTCACGTGTGTGAATGGAAAAATGGGAATTTTATAATATCGGGTTTAGAAAAGAATGAAAGGTTGAATTTTTACAAAGTTGGTATCAACCTGTACAGGAAAGTAAGAAGAATGAGCGTGCTAAAATTGATATCTTGATTATTTTCTGAATTATGATTATTAGAAAAATATTGAAATATGTAAATTTATGCAAATGAGTAAAAAAGTTTCATTTTAAACTTCAAATCATGTATTTCATGAAACTTTACACATGGATCATTCCAAAAATGGAACAAAACTACAGAAAAATAAAAATGTTTCCGAAAAAGTTTCACTTTTCAAAGAATGGCCCACAAGCACTTTTGCCTGCATTTCTCCAAAAATGGCCTTGGTCATCCACATGCTGGTAAAATCCTATTTCTGAGCATCTGGGATTATCAACAACATGTCAAATTTCTACCATGCACAAAAACTAATTACAATTTCTGGTTTTTACTTCCTAATATCAAATTTCTTTCGTAGTTACCCCTTTTTCAACCAAGAAAATACAATGGAAATATCTGTTAAATACTATAAAATAATAATAAAATTTCTCCCTGATGATAAATGAAACAAATTCTTGCTCTGCTCATGAATACGCATAGCCTTGTATTTGTGCGGTAGTATGTTATGTACAAGTATTCTTATCTGCATTTGCGCTTCAAGCAACGGTACAAGCTTTTTTCACACGTGTACGCAGTTAACGCATCAAACTCTACAGATGGAAATACTATATATGAAGATCTGCTGAATACATTCCAGATTCTACCTAAAGGAGAATTTCACACAGTAGACCAGATACTCTCATCTAGTATGTACAACAATGAGTACACATAGATCTTGCCGACATTCTTGAGGGTGTACCTTTAAAAGTTAACCCGTTTCCTTCGAGGTTCTGAAATCCCCATCTAGACTTTGTACATAACCCACCAGGTTTCCGTAAAGGCCCAGTCCCATACTGACGATTTTCACGGCGACTCGCAACGATTTACTAGAACGAATTGACTCGATTTAGCCACGGTTTTGGGCATGGGCGTAGCGACTTACGCTATACCTATTCATCAGGGGGGATGAATGAATAGATCCTCCCCCATTTGAATGGGTATCAATGACAGATCTACGCCTATGGTTTTGGGGAAGAACCGATACGATGTAATACGATGCAACACGACCTAAGCGATGTTCTCGACGAACGTCAAATCGTTGCGGTTCGCCGTGAAAATCGTCAGTATGGGACTGGGCCTTAAGCAACAGGTTAAAGATATAATTGAGTACTGGTCGAGGTATGTACAGTTGCAAAAAACATGCTGTTACAGCTTAGAATATGAAGATCAAATTAAAGGGATATAATTATTTGGATAATTTTAACCTTAGTGTTTAGAAGTGTTTAAAAAGGGCAGAAATTGACAAGGAAGTTTACTTACCTGTTATCATACATAAATTACAAATTATGCATCATTAAATCAACACAAATACCAATAACAACAAATCTCAAAATTCACTAATTATATACAGTGTAAATAAATTCAACAAGCTAGTGTACATTTTATGACTTTAACTTTGATAAATATTCATATGAAATGAGACATAATAAAGATTATGAAATCAAATACATTTATCATACAAAATATTGAAATAGTAAAAGTATATATATAATACATAAATAAATGATATATAATATGTGCATGCACATCAGCATATAATATACAAGGCACATACGGATGATCTATATTTTCTTATACCGACGTGCAAAGAAAATGGGAAATAATAAAAAAAGGTTTATAAAGATTTGTTAATATTGCGGTAAATAATATAATGCGAATGCTGTGCAGGAAATACAATGTAAAATAAAGAGCTTTGCAAAGCATGCAATGCATGTACATGTATAGTTTGATAGGGTGCAAATTAAGAAACAAAGAAATCAAGCAGCAAAAAGAAAGCACATAATTCAATATTAGGTTTAAACAATATTTTGAATAACAAACAACTGACAAAATTTGCAGTGAAACAAGACTTTCTCTTTGCTTTTTGCAACAAGATTCTACATGTCCATCCTTTTTCTTATGCAACATTTCAAAATGTTATAGGAACTTTCAAGATTATTTCAATGAAATTATTATTAAAATATATTTACAAAGTTCAGTGTGACTGCAATTTAAAACACAAGTTTGTTAAAAAGGAAAAAATGCATTATCCTTCATTTTTGAAAATGCAAAGAAAATGTAACTTCGATTTGAAACAACATATTAAGACATCATACAAAGAAGAGAGAGAACTATTAATTACTAACAAAACAGAACTGGACAGGCCACCAGATGACAACACCACAAACTGACATAATAAAATAGTAACCAAAACGCTGACTTTTTGGTTTAAGTTTACAGTTATTGATAAGTGCATAATTCTTGCCACTTCTAGTCATGTATTTTCCTCTTTCCATCACTAATAATGGAAATAATCATTGTTTTGTAAAAACCATTTTCATTGGTTTTGACTGACCACTGTAGGCTGCCACGTTTTCCAACTGTAACGGTAATGTCATTCGAGCGTGCACTAACAAAGGCAGGTTACGTAACGACTGACATAGCGACAGACTCGATACCAGCGGTCACATAACCCGCTTTTGTTCAGGCATGCTTAGATGACGTTTCAAATGGTACAGTTGGGAAAGATGGCAGCCTCCAGTGGTCAGTCAAAATATATATGATTGTGGTCTTAAAAACATTCATTATATTATTAGTGATACCAAAGGGGAAATATATTCATGACTAAAAGTGACAGGAATTCTGCACTTATCAGTAAAAGAAAGCAGCAAAGCCAGTGTTTGGCTCCCTTTTGATAATACAAAGCAAAGCCTGCCACAAATAATTAGTTCACCATGAAACATTTGAACACATAGAAATCTTCATGTAGCTGTTTGGTTGAATAATTCTGACTCCACAACCGATTAAGTCGATTAAGTCGTTGGCAATTTATGAGTCTTATTAAAGTACCCATGATATTTTGCATTTTAAGGGGGTACAAATTATCATCTATAAATTCAACTAATGCATACAAAATAGCACAACTTTTCTGGCGCAATTAACCTGTTCAATTACTGGGTTTTTTAACAGATTTTACAAATAAATCATGATTCAATTTTCAACTTTTGTTTAATTTGATTTTAAAAAGGGTAATTTATCAGATAAATTCATGTTCCCTTCATCAAAATATGATTTGGAATTATCGTTGAGAAAATAAACCAAGGGTCTGATAAAAAATTTAGTTTTAACTCTGAAGACAAACTCATCCTAAAAAATTTGTTTTTAAGAAAATAATGTTGATCTGAAGCTGTAACTTTTGCTTGTTTAATTGGAAAAAAGATAATGAGACAGTTGCATGAAAATATCCACGTGTACGGTGCAAAGAGACCACTGAACTTCTGAAACCTACGGAAAGAACACATTCATTCAGATATTTATACACAAACAGTTTACAAATTGATCACCTCCCTTCATGCTTGAGTGAACATGTAACATGTATTATGCCATAATATTGAATGTCAAAAGCAAATGACTCATCATATTGAAATCTCCCAAAAAAGTTGTCACTATACCATGATTAATATTTAGATATCATGGAAAATAATCTTTATTTGATATTGATCAACAAAACAACAACAATAGAGAGTTGATTGTCTTATCAAGATGGATGTTCACCCAAGCATGAAGTCAGGTGACCCATTCAGCTCTATAGAGTACCCAAGTGATGACATCACACATCTTTTGTTATACCATAGTAATGATTCTTAAACAACGTATCCTTTGATGCAGACTTTTGGTAGTGGGTTGAAGCTGGACGATCGCTTTCTTAGCAACTGCTACGTCAGGAATGTCTAGCTTGCCTGACACTGTTTAGAACCATTACCGTGGCAATGAAGATCTGTGACGTCACACTTCGGTACTCTTATAGGGTCTTTTCGATTGCAGGTTCACTAGTTGACTGGTACGCGATTATCGCAATAATCTCCTGATAAGGCCCCGTCCCCATGTTTACAAATTGTTCGATTCCAGGCATCTCAGTTGAGTACCGCGTCAAATGGGTCAAATCCATGTCATACTTGACCAAGACGAAAGGAAGGAGAAAGTGGGTGGGGCCTTATCATGATGTCATGACGTACCTGCAGTCCACTAGTACCTTTGCAATTGAAAAGTCCCTATTATCTGACTGAAAGCGTTCCTTCCAGAGGTTAAAAGGACAGTGAAATAGAAAGAAACATGTAAACGGTCGCACAAAACTGTGCATATTTGACGGTGCATACGGGAGGGAGTTTTTAATCGCAGATCTCGAACATGGATTGGTATGTGCTGATGTCACAATTATGCTCAAAATTCCAAACCCATCCTCTCGGTGATAACGATATAGTATTTGACCAATTGGCATCTTCCTAATCTAGAAGATAAGTAACATAAATGTGTGGGCGGAGCCTAATGGCGATGTGAGCACGTACACCTTCCAGCGTTCCAGTTTTGCAATCAAAAACTTCCGGGGGTAAAAGCAGATAAGAGTGATATTAAAGCGCACATCGACAGGGGTGAGTGATAAAATAACAACATTAAAAGCAGATTGAGTGTTATGCGCACGCACATCGATGGGAGGTGCGCGGTGAGTGACAAATAAATAATAAAAGTAAAGGCTGAGTGTTATTAAGAAGCGCACTACCTCTAGTAACATTGCTCAGTTCGTTGTGGCGCTGTGACGTTTTAGGTGGTGGTAGGGGCGGAGGCCCTGCGTAAATAGGTTGAAAGGTCAAAGTTCAAAGGCCAAGCCGAGTATCCGGTTAAGGGAGAAGCAGGAAGATAAAAATCAACAGAATTGAAAAAGAAAAAAAAAACACAATTCAGTTTTAATTGATTAATGAGAATGCTCAAAAGGAAAAGAAGCGTGTGCATAAATCTGAGATACAGATCCATCAACCATCATCAGTATACCAAGCCGGGAGTCATCGCGTTCTACTCACAAAGACCTTCCATAATTATTAAGACTCTAGAACAATCAACTTTGGATATTTACACTTACATTTGTACTTGGTTATGTTTATTTTCTCTTGTTATGTTGATAATCACTACATTGACATTTTTGTATTTCACTCTAATCAAGGAGGTAATAATAGTACCTCCTTGCTATAATATAGTGACTCGGGGCACTTCAGTCCCTGAATTGCCGAAAAGAGCCCCCCCCCCCCCCCTGAAAATCATAAAAAGGTGCCCCTGTACATTTGCATAGAGAAAATTAAATAGCTCCCCCCCCCCCCCCCCCCCCCCCAACAAAAAAAATAATAATAATAAATAAAAATATTTCAAAAACATGAGGGCTCAGGAAAATTCAGCCCCCAAAATGCCAAAAAGAGCCCCAATCAATTTGCATATCTTCAATGCAAAACCAATTCCATTCAAAATGGAGATATATACAAATCAGACACTATACACTCCTTTCAAACTTGAACTGTTATAATTGATTACAGTTTAAATCTGTTATCACACTCCGTTTTTTCTGTCTAATAAATAGTAAAATATTAAAAACATGATTTTTTATTCCACAAACACGGTCAAGTTTGGGAGAATTCACTCACAAAATGCAAATCCCATGCATTATATTATATTAATGAAATACATAGCTGCAAGACGGTCACAATACACATGAAGATCTAAACAAAAACTAAAGTAACTAAAATCTAAATAAACATACCTCGGTTAGTGAACAAAAAGCAATTAGATGTATTTACAAGCAATGATTATAAAAAAGAAAACTGCATTCATTGTTTATATTGTAATTTGCATGCAGTGCATTTAGATTTGTTTTCGACATTAATTGTGCTGGTGATACAACTATGGTTCATTCCATTATACAAATTTGCATTCATGCCTGAATGCAGCCCTGGTTATACTATTCATAGATTATATATTTAGCTCTTTATAGTTTGCATATTTGGCATTTATTTGCAGAAAGTAACTATTATGCGAAGCAGCATTATTTAGCCTCGCAATGTTTTGCAGATCTATAATAAAATAGTGTTCCTTTTGTTTATAATAAGCAGTGCGGCATAGCTAATTTTAATAGAGTATAAGAGAGAAAATCGAAAAAAGTCATATAAATAAATAAATATAACAATGCAGAACTTTGTTCCAGTGACAAGTGATTTTGTTTTTGTTTGTTTGTTTTGTTTGCAAAGACTCACCTTTCGCTGCCGCTGTTGGCTTGTAATAGCCCGAAGGTTTGGGCTTGGTTGGGGGTGGCGCACCTATGGGACCAGCGGGTTATTAGTCAAGTTACAATCACACGGGGGTGCAGGCACACAGAAGATGCAGGGAAAGGGGAAAACAGAGAAACAAACAAAGATAAACCACATTTTTTTTTCAATTGTTTTCAAAATAGATTTTATGATTATCATCTACATCTACAATGAGATTGAAAGAGAAACAAAGATATTGCAATTGTATTATTATCATAGATCTACATTTAAAATGAGATTAGAAGAAAACACACAATCAAAAATTCACCAGGCTTGATTATTCCCAAATTGTATAGCAAATGTAAGCAGAGAGTGACAAACAGTGGACAGTGAAATGAAAAATTGCTCTGCAGAAACCCTTTTAAAAACATTTCTAAAGATGATTTGATTTTTGGTATAACAAGCATCCCCCGTCCAGCTTAGACTGAGTATTTTGGAGACCAGACCTGAATGAGATGACAGAGAGATACTACATGTATGGAGGAAAGCTTTTTAAAATAGTATTTAAAAGCCAAAGAAATGCACCATCTTAACTCCAGAAATGTTATCTAAGAGTATTTACAAAATCACCTAGAAAGTACCATTTTTTCTTCAGAAAATTGACTAGCTTTATGCAAAAGTAGTAAAAGAAAAAGTTTGTAACCATATTTTTTCTTTGATTTCCCACATGTTTAAGAAAAGCTTAAAAGACAAATAAAATGCATCATCTTATTACTCCAGGGCCCCATTGGAGGAAGAAATACAATCAATTGTAAGTTACAATTAATTGTAAGTCAGATCATGTGTTCATCAATGCGCACATCTGATTGGTTGAAACACGCACATTTTCTGACTTACAATCAATTGTAACTTACAATCGATTGTATCTCTTTCTGCAACGGGCCCAGAAGTGTTATGAAATAATTTTTGTTTTTTAAACAGAAAATACAAAATGAATGCACCACTGTTTGCTGCTATGTTAGGCAATGCAAAGATAACTTATTCAGTTCATTCAATCAGACATTTCCCTAAGAATAGCCACACTATTCTTACTATAAACATTGATATTTAATCATTCTTGACTGATCATCATTTGCGTTTCAAGCACTAATCACCCTACTAAGTGAAATTATGCACAGCATAATTCTGGCAAATTTCATTGCAGACTATTCTTGAGGAAGCAATTTCTGGGAACTTTTCCTACAAATGAAATCTTGAGTAAGTTCTTCACGTATATCTCCATCACATTGTATGGACCAGAATTAGCTAGATGTTCATTCAACAAAAAAACAATATACCGTTCATATTTGACTTCTAGTAAAACCTTGTTTTTTAGATAAACATGTCAAATCAAAATACTCACGTTTTTCCTTCATTGTAGTACTTTTTGTGATATAAACTTCCATGAATATAGTCACTGTTATTTTATAAATTATTCCAAATTGATGCCCAAGAGCTCTTTTTTGCACAATTTACAAAGAGCTTGTAATCCACGGAGGGGCCACTATTATCTCGAACCGTATGAATTCTATATCATCACAAAATGTACAGTGACTACTGTAGTCTACAGTCACTGTTATTATGTACACTATATATTCCAAATTGAAATGAGAGTCCTAGAGTGTGGCTTGCACAATTTCCAAAGAGGTTTCGTTCAACGTCTTATCCAGATCTGCAATCTAGCAACACTTTGAGCAGTGAGATACACAGAGCTAAGAAACTTCTTGTTCCTCAGAACAAAGTTCAACCAAAGTTCCAAGAATATACACAACTCATAACTCCTAGAGCGGTTTTGCCCAATTTACCAAGAGGTTGCGTTCTACGTCTTATCCAGATGAAATCTAGCAAAAGTATGAGCAGAGAAAATACATGTACATGTATGTACACAGAGCTAAGAAACTGCTTGACGGTACCAAGTTCAGCCAATAAAGTCCAGCCAACGTAATGAATTCCTTTTTCTTTTTTTTTGTTTGAGACTACAAACAACTCATAACCCCAAGGCTTGATGAAATGAAATGTTCATTTCTCGCATTCCGCTCGTATCGAATGTCAAACGGAGGCATGTCCCCAGCAGACACACCGTAAGTTTGAAGTTTGCGATCCCGCTGTTTTGGAATTGTAATCGAATTTGATCGCCTCTAGTCAGAAATTCTGCCTACATGTACTTCACATTGTATGCACACTGTTTATGTTAGGCCCATTTCCATGGCAACAATACACAATGAACATACACATGTATGAGTGATATTTGGTGAATTTGCTTCAATACCATTGTGATGAACTTTATTTTTTCATTCTTTTACAATATTTTAAGGAAGGAATTTTGAACCATTTTGACTCACAGAGGTTTTTAAAAAACTTACTGTTTGGACTTTTACTTATAAGAGGAATTGTGAGGCTGGACAGCAGCTGGGGACTTGGTCTAGACATTCCTCGCATTCTGGGTTAAAAATGTCACCTAAATACAGACTGACAGGTTGTCACAGGGGGTCATCATGTTGTTGTTGTTGTGATTTATCAAAAGAGCAACAACAACAAAATTACTAAGATATACACAAATGTAGAAAAAGAAAACATTGTTATTGCATGTTACCTGTACAGTGTGCAACAATGCTAGAAATTAACTGTTTTCCTGGTAGGCCATTCTGGCAAAGTGATATTGAGACTCATAAAATTGTGCTTGCCCGAACACAAAGTGGGTGGCCCAAAACAAAGAAAAACATTAACAACTAGTATGTTCATTCTGGTTGCCCAGTTGGGCTAGTAAAATTGTATGTAAACAAAAAAATTTGTGGCCTAAAAGCCATTTTTGGTGGTCCCAGGACAGTGGGCTTAGGATTAGTGAAAAGGGCCAAAAGTTGATTTGGGGTTAAAATCAATTTCTGCATGACGTCGTGTATGTCAGAGCCTCATCTACATTGTAATGCCACATTTTCAGATGTAATTCTTTGGATAACTTTTTGGTACTATATTCATCAAGAATTTTAAAAAGCTAAATTTTATAAAAATCTACAGGACTATCAAACTGCAAACATGATTATCTCTCAAGTACAAATAGTGAGATAGTTGAGTTTTGGTAGAGAGGGCGCTAGACTACTTATTTTTTTGTGAGGTAATGAAAAACTGAGTGTAAAATTTGAAAGAGCATAATATTTAAATAATAAAATCATCTTTGTTTGATCAAAATCGGTTCAGAGACGGCTGAAATATCCATAAATATAACAATTTGTAATAAACCTGGGGCCCCAGGTTTATTAGAGAATTTTGAACCAGCCGTTAAAAATTTTTTAAAAAATGCTTGAACCTCTTTTCAAAAAGTTACAAAATAGGTATTTAAATAGTTGTTGGTTATTTCTCTATCTAATCACTATTTCAACAAAGCATCACATGCACAATATTTTATTCAAAATGGTTGAAACCGATTTGTTTTTAGAGTGTTTAGAGAGCGCCCTCTTACGTTTTAATGGCTCTTTTTGAATGATAACATGATCTTGACTACATCATTTGTAATTTTGTGTTCCTTTCTAGTTTATAACTATTAGTTTGTAATGTAATTATGCAGGTTTTGGTTACTAAAATTCAGTTTCACCAAAACTGTACTCTCCTTACCAGAACTAAACTATCCCTTTATTAAAGTTTAGCATACTTTTCTTTCTCAACTAACAACATGTTAATGAACTTGTCCATTGAGTGAATGCATTGGGTGTACATGTATGGCACTTATTTTTCCTGGTACAGTAGTATTAAAATATCTAGTTGCTGTAACTCAAGAATTTATTTATTTTGTTCATGTTGGTATAAATTTCAGCCCACATCCTGGAAGTGGTAATGCCATAGTTACAGTATAAATCATGTTACACAAACATGTACACTTCCTTAGGACTGTAACCTCATAATCACTGTAGTACTACACAAATATAGGGACAATTATTGCTGTATATATGTTACACTTTAGATTGTTCGAGAAAAAATGTATATATGTTTAAGGAAAAAAAATCATAAGAAGGGAAATCAGGCTGTGACGCTAAATTAATTAAATGAAAGCAAATTTGTATTACAAACAGCTAGAGTTTATTTGCAGGACATACATAACTTGTGTCACAAAAATATCAACTTTCAACTAGCTTTCACATTTTGATCATAACAGCGAAGTCCCATATACATTTAAATATATGATGACATAAATGGTACCCTGGGGTACCAAACGAATATCCGCCATTTTGTTTAATTATTTATTTATTTTTTAGGGCTGTACCAGGGTATAGCGTGCATACAATCGCGCGCTGCACTGCATACACAACGCAATACGGTTGTGCTTCGAGTGGACACAAGATTGCGCTACACAACGCGGTACCCCGGGGTACATTTGTACAACGGTACCCCGGGGTACCGCGTGTGTCATCATATATGCAATTGTGTGTATTTTATGTAGGTACTCTCATCAACATGTTACATATATTTTGAATGTTGTTAACCCTTTGCCTACAAGAACCTTGTGGCTAGGTATACAAAGATTTCAGAATCTAAAAGGAAACGGGTCAATTTTGCAAAACTTTGTTTTGTATCCTGTTTTTAAATTTACTTTTGCTCAGGTCCGGAATTTCAGCCACCAAGGATCTCTGGAAAATAAATTGTCGAGTTTAGAACCACAACAAAAGTAACCATTATTCATTAAACAGGAAACCCAACAAGTTGCTTGTTTGAATACCCATAGTAACCAATTTACATTTGCATTGTACGTATGTAGTTTGTTGGGCTATTTATTACCAGTAGAGGAAACCTGTTAAAACAATGAAATGTAGACCTTGCATTCTTCCTATTGTGTCATGGTTCTATTTTCATCTAGTTTTTCAATTTTCTCCTAATCATGTTCGCCCTTGTCAGCTATAAGCTGTGTTTTTTAGGGATCTACTTGTCAAGATACAAATGTACTTAATTAGATAAGTCAATACATTGTACACTTTACTGTAATGGTTTCAAAGAGGTCACAATTTATTCCATATATTTCTTGGACATTAAAAGTCGTAGGTCCAGTCTATCACTGTACTATCACTGAATCACTAGTCAGTCTTACAGTACATCAGTTACCCCCAAAAGTAATTGTTGATGTGTGAAAAGTTCAGTTTTAGCAATGCATTCCAAGATTACAAGATTTTATCATTTAAAGAATGTTTTGCTGTTCACAGCATCATTGTTGCCAATAAAAATTGTTCTGAGGCAGCGAAAAAATTAATATTTTTATTTCGGGGGCTCCATTTTCGGGGGCTACTTTTCCAACTTTCGGGGGCTACAAATTTCCGGGGCTACTAATAAGCTATAATGCTGTAAGTGATCATTTTATAAGCATTTGATCACAATCCAAACAGAAAAATCCCACCAAAAATCCTGAAAAAATAAATAAATAAATAAAATAAATAAATTTTGGGGGCGAATTTGGGCATTTCGGGGGCGAATTTGCCCGCCGCCCCCGTGTATTTTTTTCGCTGTTCTGAAACCCATTCATTCTCCAGGAAATATCTGCTTATGTACTGCATGCACCCCATATTCTCTTTAAGAAGGAGAATTGAATTTTAAAAAAAATAAAAAATCAATAAATCAAATACACTCATAAAAGCCCTTCAAGTCACACATTGTTTACTAGAATGTCACATTTGATCTATGACATAATCTGTCTGAAGAAAAGCTCTGTGCTCTGTGCTCTGTCAATGCAGTTCTTCAAGTACCAAACATTCACTTTAAAGAGCTCTTAAATGGTACCTTCTTTCTTATACTGTAGGACACTAATCTCCCAACTCTGAATGTTGGTTTGCAAAAGGTGGACAGTATCTTTAACAGGAGAAAAATAAAGAAATCAATACCGTAAATCAATTTACAATCATAAGCCTTCACCAAGTCACACAATGTTAATTAAAATGTCGATAGATGACATAATCCCTGTCAGAAGCAAAGCTCTGTGCTCTGTCAATGCTGACCTCCCCACTCAGGTTTTTTTTTGCAAGCTCTGCAAATACCCAACAATATCTTTAAGAAAAAATAAACAAATCAATAAATCAAATTTACAATCATAAGCCTTCACCAAGACACACATTGTTTATTAAAAATGTCGCACTTGATCTACGACATAATCTCTGTCTGAAGGAGAGCTCTATGCTCTGTCAATGCTGACCTCACCATTTCAGGGTCGGCATTTTGTGGGGGGGAGCCCACTCCAAATTTGGAAATGTTTGCTATCAAAATTCCATGACAATGACTGTACACCATTCACACGTGTACAGAGTGTGGTACACATGCACTGTATAGTATACATGTATTCGTGTAAAGAATTCACGCAGTATGTACTTTACTGTAAAGTATTTTTTCTAAACGATGAACCAACAGAATGTGTGCAAACTGTGCATATATACACATACATGCACCAATGCATCAAAATTAAATATTAGGCCTTTTGATTCTTCAAAAGTATTGAAAATAAGATTTTGTTCACATACTTGTGCCACCAAACCTTATTCTGGTGGCCCAAAACAAAAGAAAACTATTAAAAATGTTCTGTTATATTCGGTTGCCCATTTGGGCCATTTTGATGGCCCGGAGGTAATATTTAAGTAGGCCTGTCTAAAGTTCTCTATTTACTTGGGTATGTTCAGAGGAAAAAATCCTTGTCTTTGTAACAATCCAATATTATCATAATTTATGACAAATTCTATAGAATAATTAGGCATTTAAAAACTTTTTACTATTAAAGGGACTTAGTAACATTGTCCAAATCCTCAAAATAAATTTTTCATTCTAGCGGTTCCCTCATACCTTGTTGTATTCGTATTAACAATAAAATCATGGGACAGGTTTCGGTTTTTCAAATTTCCCTTTCGTTACAAATATATACATGTACGATCAAAGTATTCAGATAAGAAAAACTCCGGGCGAGTTTTTCTTCTGTGTCATTTTCGCTCATTACTTGGCCATGCAATGTCCATTTGACTTGAAATTTTCACACAATACCCTGTGGACATATGAGATAACAATAATATACATTGCATCAACCATTCATCACTTTTTGCACATGTCAACAAAGTTACTAGATCCCTTTAAATTACAAGCTAGAAATGTTTTCATTTATATTCCAAAGAACTAGTCTACATTTTCAAATGTGGGTTCAGAAGTTCAGAGTGATGACATTTTGTTGCATGGGCAACTTAATGAATTAAGTGCATGGCTACTGAATATGATCGGTAAATTGAGTTATGAACAATACAGCTGACATGCCAGGTAGTAATGATGTGCACACACGCAACCTATGCCAAAAATGATTTGATATCACTCACAAGCAATATTCTAAGACAACCATCCATAATACTAATATTACTACAGCTACATGCAGGCTGAAATTACCCAAGCACTGACTGATGGATGGGTACAAGTACAACATTAGCCAGAAAAGTAGAACACCATACTAAACATGCAGTGTCAAACACTCATGCACACAGCAAATGGTATTACTTTCATCCCTATCATTTAAAGAATTTAAGTAAACATCTATTTTTCTTAATAATGATAAAAGATCAATTCTTTTGTAAACGTATCTGATCTCACAGACCGTTGATTGAAAGCTACGCATGGTTCACATATGAGGTAGGCACAAATCAAAATTAAGAACTTGATTTTCTACCAGTCTCCGTCCATCTGTCTTTCTTGGCAATATTTACTATGATACCTGCATTCAATTACAGTTTTCAGATGAATTTTTAACAATTAATTAACCCGTTCTGGGCCCCGTTGCAGAAAGAGTTGCAATCGATAATAAAGTTAAAATTAATAGCGAGTCAGATCAAGTGATGAAATGAGCAAATCTGATTGGTTCAAAGGTGCATTTTTTCTGACTTCTAATTAATTGCAACTTAACAAATTATTGCCACTCATTTTGTAACGGGGCCCAAAACTGGCCCCCAATATACTCAGGCTGCGGTGGTCCTTAAAGAATGCATGTTATACCAAAATCAAATTGTCCTTCAAGTTATAAGTAGCAAGAATGACCAAGTGACTAAATGTATGACAGAAGTTTATGAACAAGAGCATACTCTTATTCAGGACTGGTCCAAAAAATACTCAGGCTGAAGTCTAGATGCATGAAAATGCATTTAGCAAAATCAAATCTTCTTCAATGTGTTAATAAGCATAATCATTCATTAAATTTTGTTTTTTTAATTGTATGCGCACAATGAGAGGACTCACCTTTTGATCCAGACGGTGGCAGTGCATTCTGGGTACCGAGCGGTCCGCGGGACTTCGGCCCTGTGACTGGTGCAAACCTTTTGGGGTCGCTGCCGTAGAATGTCCTACTCGTTGAGGTGACGGTCTGCTGTGTGTAGGTCTGCCCTGGCTGCAGCTGACCGTTCTGCGGGAGTTGACCGACGGTGGCCGTACCCCCGCCCACCCGAAGATTGTCCAGGCTTTCTAATTCCTGGTTTAGCCTGTGCATCGTCGTCATGGCTTGTCAACCCGGTAGACCCTCTCTGAAAGAAGAAGTTAATAACAATTTAGAGGATATTAATTAGGGATCATCATAGTACAAGTAGATATTTGGACTAACAGTGACCAACTTATTCTCGGTTCAGCTAGGAGCATTGCCGTCATGGCTTCAGATATGATAAGGATACAACAATACACCTGGTTTCAAAAACTTATGCATGTTTCTGAAGGCTTCTGTTGAAAATTGATACTACCAGAAGAAGGAGAACAAGAAGAAGAATTAACCATCTGTTTGGAGATTATCAAGGATTTCTAACTCCTACACATGTCTGGCTTTTCTAACATGTATAAGTTCAAGTTTCTGAAAATGTTTACATGTAGATGGATCAAAAATGAAACCAATTAGTTGAAAACATCCTGTTTTCACAACACTGAAACTTTTCACTTTCACACAGTCAAAAATATTTGTTTCAGCATTGTATGTTTTCCAAATACTGGTATTTTCTCCAATCTCAAAGCTAATTGCATTGCTACATGTATCAAACCACTCATTTGAATTCACAATACTATGTTCACAAGCAAATAAAGCAACATGTGATGACACACGCAGTACCCCGGCGTACCGTTGTACCCCGGTATCCCGCGTTGTGTAGCGCCATCTTGCGTCAAACCGTACCGCAGCTAATGCGTTGTGCATGCAGTGCAGCGCGCGATTGTATGCACGCTATACCCACAGTACAGCCTTAAAAATGAAATAAATAATTCAACAAAACGGCGGATTTTCGTCTGGTACCCCAGGGTACCGTTTACGTCATCATGTGTATATTCGTATTACTTATAATATTTGATCTCTTATGCACCAACTCATACCTGTTGACATCCCATCAAGAACGATGGCCCAGATATTTGTGGTTTGGTATTCCTACAATTGAGCTACAAGAAAATAATGTATATTAAGTGTACAACAGAAAGAGAACAAATTTCTCCCTTTTTTTAAAGCCCTATTTTGTTATTGTACACTGCTTTCATTATTTTAAAATTATTTTTATTAGCGCGTAAATCGCTATAATTTAGGAAAATCCTTAAATTGGCAATGCATTGTCATTATGCATTGACATTACTAAATATCTCCACCTTTTTTATGTTGTTAAAACGTAGACAAAAATTAGGAGTTGCCAATTTGTTGAGGGAAATAATGATAAATTTTGCCTTGAAATGGGTTAAAACAATGTTATCAGCTTTTTATAGACCGTACAAATTAGTAATTACCTTCTCCGTGAAAGTGCATACAACCCATAAACCATACCAATACATCAGCATGAATCACACACACACACAAAAAGCATTTAATTCTATAGTCATAGAGCCATTTATATGACCTTCATCAATCAGTGAAATTAAGTTTGAAAGCGGTGCAATTTTTTAGTGGACTAAAATGACCCTCTAAATAGCTTTTGAGTATCCTATAGATGTACAATTGACTCTCCCAGTCCCACAATAAATATATTATTGGTGCACCAGGTGGTGACTCATTTAGTCAAGTGAGTCAATTGACTCAATTCTTTAAAAATATTAATATAAACCACTTTGGGAATTAATCATTTAGTTAATTCATCATTTATTTTTTATTCCAGATTCAAATTCTCAATAAAATCCTGAGAAAAACATGATCTATGAAAATGGTATATTTTTTTCGACCAAAATCAAACTATCAAATGAAACAATTTATGATGAGCATTTATAAGAGAAATTGTTATCCCAAGTATGGGATGGGATGTACTGTACATCCATCTACATATCCCCAAACACATACATACTTACAATACATACATGTACAAATGTACGTATATAGTGCTTACATAGGATTGACTGCAAAATGCCAAGAGTTCAAGAGTATCGATCTACAACTATACAAACGTACACAAGTATGATGAACCTGAAACCACCTCAAAGGCATTCCCTGGCCAGGTTGTCATTTGCAGCCCACTGGCTTAATTACAAGGACTGTCACAAGTTGAATCAACCTCATTTTAAAGGGACATCATAGTGCTGTAAATAGTGCTGTTGATGAGTCCCGGGTACCCGGGTCCCGCCAAAAAATGTCGAGTCCCGGGCGCAAAAATCAATACTCAATTTCCCAAAGAAAAAAAGCAAGTCCCCTCATTGAATGCAAGAGTTATCTATCATGTTCATTCAAGTGACATAAATGCGCTAAATTTTTGTCACTTGAATGAACATGTTTTCCCAGCTGGCGTGACATGCCGATCATGTAATCAACAAATGGGTAAATTTCGGGTACCCGGGACTCACCCGAAAAATTATTGCGAGTCCCGGGTAGTAAATACTCCCGAAATCAACAACACTAATCATTTATCCAAGTGTGGGATGTACTGTATTGATCTAAACCGAACACAAAAAGTAACTTCACCCCTAAGCAATTGCCTATAATTTCATAACCGATTATTGTTTCAAGATGTCATCTTACCACAATATTGGCACAGTTGTTATGTTCGATATGTGCGAAAATCAGAGATATTCATTAATTTATGGCTGAATGAGCACAGATTGAAGACAAAATGGCCCAATTCAAAAGTCACAAGGTATTGCGCGTGCCTGTACATTGTTGTGAATCTGCAATGTATGTGGCGGAATGCATTGATCATGGTTTATGAAACAATGCTGTTTGATATTCCATTCATTTTAATTTTTTGATGGCACATGTGGTAAAATGCATTAATTGCAATTGTAAAACAGTGCATTTTTTATTTTCCAACTCTCAATAATTTGTAATGATGATAATACTTTTGTGAATTTTGAAATATGACTATTTTTTCTGTAATGTGTGCTCACTCAACCATGGATTAATGGTTACCTCTTATTGTTTTCCTAACTACCATATGGATATATTGGCAAGACGAAACCTTGAAACGATTCTTGGTTATGAAATTATGGGCAATTGCTTAAGGGTGAAGTTACTTTTTGTGTTCGGTTTACAATGTAGATAACCCCGACCGTACACATGTACATGTACATGTATTTGTAGGATTGACAGCAAAATGCCAGGAGTTCAAAAGCATGGATCATCTACAACTCCACAACCGTACACACATAACCTGAAACCACTTCAAACTTCAAAGGCATTCCCTGACCAGGTAGTCATTTGCTGCATACTTGCTTTTAATGCTTTATATAATTACAAGGACTGTCAGAACTGTTGTAGAAATTGTTAGTCTATATATATGTTAATCCATATAGTATGTGTACATACTGTAACTGTACAACATGTTACTGAAGTGCTCAATCTATGTTAATATCTTTTGACAATGAAAGGTATATTTCTTTGTCCTATTCTGTATGTTTTAAGATTAAATTACAAACGTTAGGGTGGTTACAGTATCCCCCTCTCTCATACACATACATATGGACACAGTGCCCAAGCATAAGCCTCAGTCATATGTAGGATTGACTTCAAAATGTCAGGAGTTCGAGACCATTGATCTACAACTCCACAAACGTACACAGTATGATAAACCCGACACCACTTCAAAGGCATTTCCTGGCCAGGTAGTCATTTGCAGTCCACTGGCTTAATTACACGGACAAGGACTGTCAGAAGTTGTTTCAACTGCAATTTAAAGGGACATGATTTTGCTTAGTGTGTATCTTCATAAAAAGGGAATAAAATTTGTCTATGTATCAACCTGTTTGAAAGTTAAGCAGCTCTTTTGCACTTGCTGTGTTCCTTAGCATTCTCTAGATACCAAATGCGTGAATAAAAGAACCAATGTTGCTCTATACAAATTGCATAGAGCATCAGTTCTTTTAGTCATGCATGCCAAGTCATGGGCACGCTTTGGTAGAAAATGCTGTGTTTCTCTTTTAAAGGGATCTAGTAACTTTGTTGACATGTGCAAAAAGTGATGAATGGTTGATGCAATGTATATTGTTGTTATCTCATATGTCCACAGGGTATTGTGTGAAAATTTCAAGTCAAATGGACATTGCATGGCCAAGTAATGAGCGAAAATGCAAAATGATATTCAATAACTCACTGCACTCACTTTGTACACAGAAGAAAAACTTGCCCGGAGTTTTTCTTATCTGAATACTTTGATCGTACATATCTTTGTAACGAAAGGGAAATTTGAAAAACCGAAACATGTCCCATGATTTTATTGTTAATACGAATACAACAAGGTATGAGGGAACCGTAGAATGAAAAATTTATTTTGAGGATTTGGACAATGTTACTAAGTCCCTTTTAAGGGTACTTAACAGGTTTTGGTTTTTCAAATTCGCTATTTCTCTTTGTTATACAATACAGTCAAACCCGACTTAGCTGCCAACTGTCTAAGGCGGGCCATTATTATGTCTACACAATTATAGACTTGTAGTGGCCACCAAAAGTGATCCCCTGCAGAGAAAAACAATGTTATGGACCTTGTCTAGTCACCCGTCTTTTATTTATTCATTATTGACCCCCAATACTACCTGAATAAGCTACGCAATTTAACCCCATTAACATTAATTTCCCAAGTAACCTTTTATGCCACTTTACAACCAACCATAAGGGGATGACCCCTCCCCACCCCTTCCCCATATACCTCCCTCCATGCTCTCCTTACTCTTTTATTTTACAATAAAAACAACTCAAATAACCACATGATTTAACAATATTAGTATACCCTACAATAACAACAATACTTTACTGCCTCAACTCAACCATTAATACTTTAAAATATACCGAAAGTTGCCTGAAAAAATTGGTGTGTGCATTTGGCGTGCCATACTCCCTCACATAAACTTTGTACTAGTGTCAACCCAAAGGCTCTGAAAACGGGCTCAATTATCAACGAAATTAACCAGTAAAGTGTTTTTTGGGAAGCGGTTTGTGTCCCTCAAGGTCAGCTATACATGTTATACTTAATTCAGAAAGATTTTATAGTGTTTTTAAGAGCTATTTTGTGATTTTAAAAGGTCTTTGAAAATCCGGGCAGAAAGTGCAATATTACCAAGCAAGGCTTTAATTTATATAAAACTAGAAAAAACTTGTGTTTATTTTTCTAGTTTATTCTAGTTTTACAAATGAATGGAAAATGCCCCTTCCCCACGTATGTGCACGTTGTACACAACGTATGGAAGTACTATGCTCTCTGCCATGTTACCCCAACTGCACAACAGTGTTTGCTGGCACCAATCAGCGCAGCGTATTTCCGGCGTTGCGCGTGCATTGATCCAGTGTAAAACTCTTCAAGCAATCGTACCGCTAAACATTGCGTCAATTTGAACTAGAACTCAATCTAACTTTCATAATTTCTCTTTTATTTCGAAATTAAGTTCCGTTGTACAAAAATGGATCATAGTACAACAAACTACTAGTGTTACTCTTTCTTATCAATATGTTTATATTCAATTTTTACTAAAGATTCACATTTATATAAAACATTTAAAAAGGGGTTAAAATAAGAAAAAGGGCTTTCACAGGTGAAATAAAGCCTAATTTTAAGACACGATATTAAAAAACCTGAAGTTTTCCCGTCTAAGGGAGTGTCACAAATGTAATATTTGGGATCTTTTCTTGATTTCATTGATGGGTGTTCCAAGTCTTAAATGTTCAGTTTTTAGATAAATGCCTCTGAAAATTTATTAGCAGTAAATCTCATGAACAACAAATCATTCGACTTTGCGCGTAGACCGTACCCGAGCGTATCGGCATCGCTATCTAGCAGCGCACGGCGGCGCGGAGAATTTCACGTGCTTTGCCCCACGTTTTGTATATACCCTTGAACTCCTCGAATAACTCAAAATAACAGTTTTTAAAATGAAATACATTATATATACATCTTACCTGGAATAAATGTTAAAGTCTTTTATCTATTCCACACGTTTAAATGTAATTTCATAATCTGATAAGAAATTATTGACCGAGTTTGTAGCTATAAATTTCTTACGGCGTGAGTGAGTTCCGCACACTCATTGCTTTAGAATCATGCTGCAAAATGCGTAACAGGCAACGACGAAGGATAGCCACGCCGCTAGACAAGGCTAAACTCCCAATAGAGTCGCGCTCAAATGTTGATTCAGCTGCTTTAAACGTGATTTTTTAATTTTATATCTAGAAAATGAAACCAAATCAGGAAAAGTTGTTTGTTAATTATGTTTAAATACATATCTAATTTTCCGTAAACAAAGCGTGCATGTCGCTATTTCCTTCCACGGTCGATATAAATAGCAATCAAAATGCGGCTGTACGAATTTTTCCGAAATGTTATATTTTTCTCCTAACTTCAGAAAGTTGTAGCTCGAAAACTGACATTTAAGACTTGCAACCGTCAATGAGTTGATGAAAATATAAATAAAGAACATTACATCCATGAAATCAAATTTATGTAAAAACTTCACAAATTTTGATATTTCAATTTAAAAATATCTTCGAAATTCTCCTATTTTTACTTGTATTTTCACCCTATCTTCGAGGGCAAATATTGTAATGAAAAGAAATATATTGTACTTTGATTCATATATCATTTGAAAGAGGACGATCAAACGATCAAGATTATATTTATGTACATCTAACAACTCTTTTGATTGGATAAAAGAGTCTAGAGATATCTCAGTAAGCCAATAAGAATTATCGACAGAAAAATAGAGACAAAAATATACGGGAAAGGCCGGTCGCGTACCGTACAATGGCAGCGCCCATAGTTTTTCCGGCGTGCACATACGTGTCCCCCTCAAAAAAACAACAACAAACACAACAATAATAACTCCTTGAATTCCATATTGACGCATGTAATAATAAAATAGGCTTTATTACTTTATTAGCAGCAATAAAAACATCAGAGAATAAAAAATAAAAAATAAAGACATGTTAAAAATTAACAGATAATCTACAGATTGTTTCAATTTCAAACTGAACAACATAGTGTAGTGTCAACATAATAACAAATAGTAAGCAATACAAACCATGTAATGACAATGGAAATATACAAAATAGTAAACCAATTTAAGCTCATTAGGCCAATCAATGAACATGTCTGATCGGTCCTACCAATCACCGCGAACACCGTGAAGCACTACGAAGCACTACGAATTCACTACGAAACACTACTAAGCACTACGAAGAGCTAAAAGATAGCTTTTAGGAGCGCACGTAGGAGTAGATGATCGAGGTACGGTAGCTGCCATGACAAGCACGGTACAGACACGATTCACAATATTCATGATCGCTAGAATGTTAGGAGGATTGTTACAACATTGTTATCATTGTAATCAGGGGCGTCGATCACGGGGGGGGGGGGGGGGGATGGCCTGTATTATCACCCCCCCCCCCCCAATATTTGGGTTCAAATTTATATATTAATAACATTAAAATTATAAAGAAGCATTGCCCCCCCACCCCCGGGGGGGGGGGTCTATGGAGTGGCAATTTTTGAAAATCGGGTATCTTTAGAGCTGCGATCGGGTGTGAAAAGGGGGTTCTTTTAAACGGCACATAACCGTCTTACATTATACATGAGTCCCCCCCCCCCCCCCCCCCCCCCCCGGGATTGTCCCCTCTCATGAATGGAAGTTGTTACTATAGTATAGTCTACTTTAAGCCACTTTTTGATAATACGAAACTGCGCCCCTGTAACCCCCATTAAGGTTATTTGACCCAGTACCAGCCATGATGTACTCATTAATCATTTCAGTACATTCTTGTCATATATTGAGTAGCATTGATCTACTACCATGCTTTGACATTGATCATTATCGAATTGGATGAATGTTTGGCAGCTACCATAGTCTACCTGACTACCTCTACGTGCGCGCATAAAAGCGAGTTTTTAGTACAGGGTGCTCTTCGCAGTGCAATCTTCGTCTTCGTAGTGCTTCATAGTACTAAGAAGACGTGCTCTTCGCAGTGCTTCGTAGGGATTTCGTAGTGCTTCGTAGTGAGCTTCGCAGTGCTTCGCAGTGCTTAGTAGTGATCCTTGGCGATTGGTAGGACCCTGTCTGATGAACTGACCACTGGCATGGCAGGCAGGGTGCACGTTAGGCGGCTGGGGCTGGCGGTCGAGCGCTTGGTTTTGGGTTACTCGCCAGCGCTACCAGGACAAATATAGCAATTGATTATCGAACAAAATAACCATTAGAAAATCATATATTTTACCAAACTCACCAGGATAACAACAAGTGGTATGATGGTCAGAGATTCCTGAAATGATCACCGACGGTTAAATTTGGAGACATCAACTAGAAAGTCAACAAAATCAGTTTATTCTGTTTTCCGAAGTAAAAGATCCACGTAAAGTCAACACCAAATGGCTTCTCCACGCTTCCGCTAAATACAGTATTGTACCTATATATGAGGGTACCGTCCCATATATTTAGGCAATACATGCAAATGGCCTATCGTATGATGCGCATGCCATGCATGTACAGTACAGTCTGATCTACCGGAACTACCAACGCACTCGAGTCACGGTCCAACAATTTGGTGTTTGCCGATATAAAAAAGAAAACTAAATAAAAAGGTTACGGTCTTTAAAAAGAAGGGGCGGGGCGGGGCGACAGAGTCATGGGGTCATGTGGGGGTCATGTCCTTCCACTTGATCCCAATGGCCGGTTACTGTCAGGGGCCGCGGAACCACGGGGGCCTAGCCCCCCCCCCCCAGTTTTTGGGCTTAAAACAAAGAATACATAAGCATAAAATAATAAAATATATAACAATTCAAATGTGGCCAGCCCCCCCCCCCCCACTATCAAAACCTTTCCGCGGCCTCTGACTGTTAGTTTCTGTCTTAGTAGCCCAACAGAGTGAAGTCATGCCTGCCACATGATAATTCGGGCCAATGAGTTTCGGTGAGGGGGTAGGGCCCAAGTTACGGGCCAATTACCCCCTCCCCCCCCCCCTTCCCCCCTTCCCCCCTCCCCCTCCCCCCTCCCCCCTCCCCCCTCCCCCCTCCCCCCTCCCCCCTCCCCCTTTCAATATTTTCCCTCTCTTCCCTCACTGCCTCACGTTGGGAAAATAAGGTAAGGAATTAAGTTGGTACAAGGTTGTCCCCTCTTTGGTGTCCGGCTCACCCCCCCCCCCCCCCCCCGACTGACTGCCTGTTCCAGTTTAAATTGTGAGGGGACAGCATGAGTCCAACATTAAATTGTTATCAAATTTGTTATCATATTTGGGGACACCCACGTGAGGAAGCTAACTCACACAAAAACTACAACATTGCTTGCATTCATTCCTGACTTTATTTTAACGTTATACTATGCATAGTTCTTATTGTCATCATCATACTTTCATAATCCCACTTTCTTATGCACAATCGTTTTCTCCTGATCATTGTCATAAAATAATGCAGGGGCCCCGGGGACTGGGCCAGTGGGCTGGGCCTACAGTCTTGGTCAAACCGACTGTTAGTATAAACCAAAACTTGCACCATTTCATTACAAACTTTATAATTCTGCCCGCCCAAAATAAAAGGTAAAACGCAATTACAAATGGCCAAGATATCATTCAAAAACCAGGCACTGAGAAAACACATAATTGTATGTTTTGGTACCGTTGGGTGATAAAACCCCCCCCCCCCCCCCCACTATCAAAACCTTTCCGCGGCCTCTGACTGTTAGTTTCTGTCTTAGTAGCCCAACAGAGTGAAGTCATGCCTGCCACATGATAATTCGGGCCAATGAGTTTCGGTGAGGGGGTAGGGCCCAAGTTACGGGCCAATTACCCCCTCCCCCCCCCCTTCCCCCCTTCCCCCCTCCCCCCTCCCCCCTCCCCCCTCCCCCTCCCCCCTCCCCCCCTCCCCCCTCCCCCCTCCCCCCTCCCCCTCCCCCCTCCCCCCTCCCCCCTCCCCCCTCCCCCCTCCCCCCTCCCCCCTCCCCCCTCCCCCCTCCCCCCTCCCCCTTTCAATATTTTCCCTCTCTTCCCTCACTGCCTCACGTTGGGAAAATAAGGTAAGGAATTAAGTTGGTACAAGGTTGTCCCCTCTTTGGTGTCCGGCTCACCCCCCCCCCCCCCCGACTGACTGCCTGTTCCAGTTTAAATTGTGAGGGGACAGCATGAGTCCAACATTAAATTGTTATCAAATTTGTTATCATATTTGGGGACACCCACGTGAGGAAGCTAACTCACACAAAAACTACAACATTGCTTGCATTCATTCCTGACTTTATTTTAACGTTATACTATGCATAGTTCTTATTGTCATCATCATACTTTCATAATCCCACTTTCTTATGCACAATCGTTTTCTCCTGATCATTGTCATAAAATAATGCAGGGGCCCCGGGGACTGGGCCAGTGGGCTGGGCCTACAGTCTTGGTCAAACCGACTGTTAGTATAAACCAAAACTTGCACCATTTCATTACAAACTTTATAATTCTGCCCGCCCAAAATAAAAGGTAAAACGCAATTACAAATGGCCAAGATATCATTCAAAAACCAGGCACTGAGAAAACACATAATTGTATGTTTTGGTACCGTTGGGTGATATCAAAATAATAGATGCACGAGACTTTGCAAAGGGTTATGTAATTAATAAACAATACAATCAATTACAAAAGGGTGCTCTCTAAAAATACATATTGTTTTAAACCATTAAATGTGAATGTGATGATTTTGTTAAAATAATGATTCAATAGAGAGAACTATTAAAAAACCCATTTGGTATATTTTCGCAATTGTGCAGGCATTATATAGATTTTTTTCTTAAACTCCTGGTGAAAAAATGGGTCCCACATTTATTCCAATCAATAATTATAATACCGTGATATTTCAGCTCTTTCTTAACCGATTTTGATCAAATCAAGTTAGTTTTATCTCAGTCTAAAATCACATGCTCTTCCATCTTCCAACTAGTACAATTAGTTTTCCATTACCACAGAAAAACAAAACTATCCCTGTTGTTCATGAATAATTGTGGTGTTCATTTTTCCATTTAATTGATGTAATTATTATCGACGGTCATTGCAGATAATCAATGTAAGAAAATAAATACTATGTTCAACATATTTTTTGTTTAATTGGAGAACATAATATTATTAATAAATACAAAATAATGCAAGTTATTGGACGAACCACATATTTCCACAATCCTACGTATTGCCTTTTAGCGGATCTCTCTGTTTCCACGGGTTCCACGAACGTTACTTACTATATGAGTTTATATTTCACCGAGCTTTGCTACCGGTATTTGTTTTGTAAAATGGTAATTTTGAAATTCTAGTTGGAAATTAAATAACTGAACTGAACTATATACAGTGGAAGAGACAAGTTTAGTTCAGTATGATAGAACAACAAATAATTTACAGAATACAAAAATAAAAAACTATAATGCGGCTACAGAAAGCTGGAAAAGCATATGCAGAGTATGCATGTACCTTGCTGCCGTATAGAGCATGAATAAAAAGAAGAAGACAAAATAAGCTAGCACATATTATATGCAACAACTTTTTGTTGTATAACTTTTTTCCTGGTATTGTAAATATTAAATTAAACCATTGTTGCATAATTATGAGTACTTCAGAATGGTAAAGGTTTGTTTTATCAAATCGTTGATCTGCAGTCCATATACCACTAATTTGTATACTAGTATTACCTGATAATAATCTGTCTATTTCACTGGAATAGCAAGGGGGGGGGGGGTGGTCCTGCATGGGCTCGATCCCCTGGCTGTTTTGTTTTGTTGCTTCAGTTAGCTGATAGTTTTAATTTGGGGGCTTATAACTAAAATCCACAAGTTTCAGTGGCCCTGCCCCCTGGACACAGCTAGAGACCCCAAATGCAGGCCCAAAATAGCTCGCTGTTTTTTTTTAGAGCCTCCCCCCCCCTACAAAATCAAAAAATGCAAACATTCTCTATGTTTGAGAATTTATGCCGAGTTTATGAATGATGCAAACTATAGATGGCGCTAGACCACTTCTTTTTGTATATTTGTAGCGCAAATTATACACAAACTGTTCATTTCGTCAGATTTCACGTTGTGTGAATTCAAAATGGCAGCGCCCATTGAAGATGAAGAACTACCTTCTTCTGACGATTTCTATGCGATTTTGAACGTTAGGAAGGAGGTGAGTTATGGATGTCTCCTTCGGTTTATTTCAGCTGAACGAATTATTAACCTGACATCATTTTATTTTCTTGGAATGGGTATGCTTTCGGAGAAATAATCCAGGCTTCAACTTTCAAATAAGTTAATCGCGAAAATCTGCTTGTTCGCACTCGTACAGTCAGTATGTCGTAGACAACGTATTGACAATTTATAACTGGCGTGTATCATTGACACGCCAACATATGCATTGTTTGTGTGATCTGTGCGACGGGGAAATTGTGTGAATGCTCAATTTTGTTGTTTTGTTTGTGGCCTGATCAATTTTTGATCAACAAATCTATCGTTTTCATGGCCTCTTTTTACATTTAATTGCAATCTTATAGTTATACTGTCGGCCCTTCTTTCTATCCACACATAGCTACCGTCATTACACAAGCGTTGTGTGGAGGTGAACCTCTTCCGCCTGAGGGAGGAATTGGCCGACAAAAATATTTTTGGGTTGGATAGATAGTGCAGCAGGAGGAAGAGGATCATCTCCCCACAACGCTAAATTAAATAATGTAGCCATGTGTGCTTCTAACAATAGACGCAACCTTTGATACCGACTGTTGGAGCCAATAACCGTGTGAACATATTTTACTGGAGGCTTACAAAGTTACAGACTGGCAGTCAGCATTCGTTAAACTTTATACTAATTTTACTACGACCGTGTAAGTGTAACTGTACGGCAATGATATAAATTTGCTCTCATTATTCTAATTGCTATGATTCTCTCTATTTCCTTACCAGGCTACCCAGGATGAGTTGAAGACCGCCTACAGACATGTGTGCATGCTTTATCACTCCAACAAGAACCACCAAGAAACTGCTGATAAGATGACTTTTTTGTTGTTGTTTCGTATGACATTTAATATGCACATTCTATAAATTCAAGTCTAAGTTTCTCAGCGAGGTCAGAGCAGCATCTGTTGTCTGATGAATCCCCTCAAAACTATCAGGGAAACATCGGAGAGGGCAGTCATTTACCACATGCTGCACTAATCTTCTTAACCGTTGAGGACTGGTCCCGAAAATATTCGGGCTTGAGTCTATGGAGAATGCGTGTTATACCCAAATCAATTCGTCCTCAACGGGTTAAGATGACTTTATACAACTTTTAGTCTTTTACCCATTTCACATTCCAACAGTTTTGCCATGATGTGCCCTATATTTATGGAACAGAGTAATAATATTATCATCATTCTATAAATTTTCTACCAGGCAACCCAAGATGAGTTGAAGACAGCCTACAGACGCATGTGCATGCTGTACCACCCTGACAAACACCAGACTATTGCGGACAAGACTTCAGCCGAAGCCATCTTCAACAGTGTACAAGAAGCCTATGCAGGTATGCAGGGAAAATTGTTGTTTCTTAGATCAATTTTGTATATATGATTTCATATAATTTTTAACATTATATCATAATACAAATAATTATACAAAGGATAAAGAAATGCATTGATTAACTTATTAATTAGGATCATGATTGAAGAGTACTTATATTAATGGAAAATAAAAAAAATAACATCTTTTTAACAGGAATACAAAACAATGAATTTAATTAATTACTAGTAATCTAGAGTGTATAAATATCATGTTATATTTAATCTTAATAAATTGTACCTGGACTGACAAGTGACACTTATTATTGTGATTAAAAGGGAGCTGAAGAAATAAAAGAAAATGATTTTGAAAGGTAGAAGGGGAAAAAAGGAAATTAAATTCCAAAGCTCATTCTAGAACAGGACTTCATTTTACTGGTGTTAACAAGTATTGTGTTTCAAGATGAAACCAGATTAGATCATGCACAATCATGCACAACTCAATGTCTGTATCAAAATGTTCAGTTTTGATGGATCCAATCTATGTCCATAGAAATAAAAAAAAATTCCCGGATAATCCTTTTTTCAGTTCTGACGGACCCAACAAAACGAGCCATCTACGATGTGTACGGCAAGAAGGGTCTGGAAGCGGAGTGGGACCTGGTCCCGAGGACTAGAAGCCCCCAGGAGATCAGAGAGGAATACGAGAGGTTGGCCAAGGAGAGGGAGGAACGCAGGCTGCAACAGAGCACAAACCCAAGGGTAAGATGAAATAAGGATAAAATGATCTCTATAGTGCATTGGGTGTTAATTGTGACCGGCTATAGCAAAACCCTGCACTTGTCGGTAGAAATCAAAATGTAGATTTTCATACCATTCGAAAGGCCTCATCACAAGCTTTCATTTGTTCTAACCAATTGGTCAATAATTGGTGAAGATATCATTGTTTCAATTTTACAATCATAAATCTTTTACACACATTAAAATGCCCATTTCTTCAAAACATGAATTACTGACAAGTGCATTGTTTTGCTATAGCCGGTCACAATTAGCCTTCATTGCCTGTTGGGCAGCTGGGCTAGTATGCTCCCCAGGGAGTTGAGACGGTGTGCAAGATAATTGCACGGGTTTGACCTGTACCTGATGCCCAAGGGTAATAATTATGCGCTTAGAAACATTGTATTAAGCGCTATATAAATGTAATTTATTATTATTATTTTATTATTGAAGTGTTACGTCACAGCTGTTGATTGCCATCGGAACCTAGTAACTAATTGTGACCTAGCGGCAGTTGCTAAGAAGGCAATCGCCCAGCTCCAACCCACTATCAAAAGCCCAAATCAAAGGACAAGTTGCTTAAAAACAAGAAATTCTAGTGGCCCGAAACCCGACTTTGGTTGCCCAAAACGGTGAGAAAAATACACAATTCTATTATATTTGGTTGTTCATTCAGGCCAGTTGAATTAAGAATTGATACATTGTGGTGGCCCAAATCTGTCCATGAAATGATAAACATGATGAAAGGAATTCCGTTATTATTTTAATGGTGGCATCATGGCATGTCAAAACCACCACTGTATCACCTTAGTCAGCGGATAGCACTCATGAGCTACTTTGCCTAAATGTGTGAACTTTTGTTGCTAAAGTAATCGATTAACTTTATAAGATATTTCCAAAAGTGATATTTGAGTCTTCAATCATATTAATATAATTGAATAAAAAAGAACAATGTTTTCTAGTGGAAAAAAAGTAAAACTTGATGTCAGATTTTATCCTCAACCGTTAGTGCAAAGTATCCAAATCCGGATACTAGATTATATCCAGATATAGAAGTGTCCGAAGTCAGACACTTGACTACAATAAAAAAGCGTTCTGGAATGCTTTTCGATTCAATCTTAAATATCTACATACTTTTTAGGGAGATATTTGAAAATCAAAACCAAATTCATTCATAAGCCAAACAACAAGATACAATAGAAGTGTGAAAGATCCAAGTGATTTAGGTTTTATAAAGATAATCATTGGATCACTTTAATAAGTATATTATTACACAGGCATTATTATAGTAGATAAGCAGTTTTCAGCAGTAATTTTGCATCACTTTAATAAGTATTCAAGTCAATCTAGATAATTGTTTTTTCTTTAAATCTTCGAATCCAACAGGGTATGATCAGCATTGGGATAGATGCCACTGATGTCTTTGATCAGTATGAAGGCTACGAGGAGGAATCGAGGTAAGCAAATTGGGCTCTTTGGCAACATTCTTAATACTATACTTGGACCTCACTAAAGCCATGAGAATGAAATCATTTATTACATTTACCCCTTGCTTGCCTTTCCGGGCATTTGAAAAATAATTTAGATCTTGATTAAATTGTGTTAGAATAGTTATTAGTTTTGAAATACTAAACATTTTCTCTTAAGATTATTTTTTTCACGAGAATAAAGCATTGATACAAACCGTCCACTTTTCGAAAATTGCAGGAAAAAAGATTTTGCCCAAAAGGAAAATTTCCCTTATGAAAGGTATGTCTAGATTTGCCCTATCTCTGTAAAGTGATTTACCATAGTTAGAAACATTTAAAAACTTTTGATCATATTACAAATATTTACCTCTCAAATTCAAAAGTTTAAAATTTTTTACTTTTTTCATGAAATGCTACAGATGAACTGTCATGCTAAGATATAATTGCCATAATTGTTTTACTTGTTGCTTTGTCCTCAGTGGTGTTCCCGTGATCGAAGTCAAAAGTATGAGCATTTCGCAGTCGCTTGACGCGCCGCTCACGATAAACGACACCGCCACGTTTGCAGGGAGCCTCGTGACGCAGAACGGAAACGGCTCTGGGAACTTCAATGTCGCCCTCAGGCGGGTGACATCACCGCAGTCTTGGGGAGAGGTAAGGACAATTGTATCTATGATCAAATAAATGATGAAAAATACTACTGAAAATTGCTCATCTACCCAAAAATTGTCTGTGTAATATAATAAGAGTCAATAGGGGGCTAGGGCCCATACCTTCATAGTGTAGTGTTGTGTTATAAATATGGGCGCTGAGCTTTGCTCCTAGCAGTATGTCGTAGGCAGAATCATTAGTCGTCGTAGAAGGAGGTTAGTCATTTGTCTTCGCAGCAGAATGATGTATTATTTTGTATAATACAAACTGTGTTTGTATAAAGTAAAATTCATGTATAAGTGATGCAAGTTAAAACCGTCTGTAGATGTTTATTTAAGGTAGAAGCCAAAAATATTATAATCAGAAAAATTAATTTTTGCTTTTGACTTTCTGTGAAAGAACATGAAATAACAAGTCTGTAAGCGTTAAAATGATAAACTCATGTTAATTTTTGTATAGGTACATACCTTTTCAGCCATTGACTGTGTTAACTTAAAGGGGACGTCCGGACGATTTTCAGCAGTTTCCAGGTGAAAGTACAATATTTTAGGAGTCTATAACCTTTTTCCCGATGAGAAAAGACCATCAGAATCATTCACAATCAGTTTTCGAAAAAATAAGGTAATTCTTCTTGTTCGAATCGGCCGCGAGCAGCCTCGAGTAGAATCTGTCCCAGGATGCATTGCGCATGACGTAGCAGCCTCACTTTCATCAGCCCTCTGCCGCAAAATTTGCAGCCCGCGGTCGTCCGGCCGCCCGCCAGCGCAGCACAGGCAGCTGAACCGCTGCTGCGCGGCGGCTTTATCCGATCGAATCTCATAAAGCGGTCTGCAAAAATGCAGTGTTTCGCGCTCAAATTCATCTTTTTATTCGGCAATAAAATGACAAGTATCGATGCTTTGCTGGATTTATGTAACAATATTTACGGAAATATAGTTACAGAACATTCAGAATTACCTCAGTTTTGAGCAAAATATTACTTTTCCCGGAGTAAAACATTCAAAACTCAAGCGCTTGTTACGCGAGCGTCTCTAAGCGATTGAAAATAGCAGAAAATCAGATCGTTTGCGAACGTTGCCAATTTCTGGGCTGCGATATCATATAACGTGTAGTATGCGTATCATACACGCAGTCTACCCCATTCGCAAATTGGCAACAAAAGAGCGCTAGGTTCAGTTCATCTGGTCCGAGAGAGTTAGGAAATTATCGGGAGATTATCAGCTCATTTTTTTGCCGTTTTTGCAGGTAATTGTTCTCGTATTTGTTTTAAAAGCCTTGCAAACATGTAAGTAAAATAAGAGATAGTCTAGAATAGGTGCGATCGTGATAATCTTGCATTTTCGTTCCTTTTCGGCACTTTTTAAGAGTCACTTACAAGGCAGTTGGCGCGCTAGCTAGCTACCTTTCTCGCAGCGCGGGGCCTGCCGAAACTCTGGCAGACCTTCTAGTGCTCACTCCGGCTCGAAATGATTCTCACAGACGACTCGATTCCTGCAATATTTGTACGTTTTGACGTCAAATGTGTCAATTCCAATGTTGGCAAGCCATCTAGCGCACCTTTCCCTCTCATTTGCTGGGTTGGGAATGGCGAAAAAACTCCTTTTCTGGCCATTGCCTGGCTTATTCGAACATCCAAACGCTTGACACATCGGCATTTTAGCAAGCGAAGTGAAGCAAAATATAGCAGCCGCTTCCGCGGTAGCGCGCGCAAAGTGAGGCTGATACGCCACGCCGTCACGTGATCTTTCTCGCTAGCGTACAGAAAGTGAACAGTTACGATTCAAAACTAGTGACACTAAAAATTCGATTGTGACAGGTTTGGAGGGTGTTTTTTATTAAAAGTAGGTAGTTTTGGTCTTTGATTTATGTAGATTATGGTAGGATTTTTTACAAATCGTCCGGAGGTCTCCTTTAACCATTGCCTACAAGAACCGTCATGTATGAACTCTATAAAGGGAATTTCTAAATGTAGTTGGGAACATGTTAATGAATCGATCAATATATTTCAAATCAAATCAATATGTCAACTTTTCATTGCAGTTCCAGGTCTCTGGGGGAAATGGTCCGTCCTTTTCAATGAAGTATTTCAAGAACATCACAAAAAGAAGGTACAGTGAAACGTTTGTGCTATAGCGACCACTTGTCTCCAAACACCTCCTGTGTGTAAAGATCACCTGTCTAACAATCATCTTAATCCGTTCAGGACTGGTCCCAAAAATAATTTGACGGGGATCTATGGACTCTGGAAATCAAATCATTTTGAATGGGGTAAATGTAATTTAAAACTGAGCAAAGAAAATCTCTGGAAAAGTCCAATTTTCTTTGCACATTTTCATCTCTATATGTCTGGTCAGTTTCATGTATGTCTATGAATACAACTGATTTGTATGTGATCGGCTATAGCAAAACCCTGCACCTGTCGGTAATGCATGTTTTGAAGATATTGGCATTTTAAGTTCACATAATGCGTTTAAAAAGACTTATGATTGTACAATTGAAACAGTCATATCTTCGCCAATTAATGACCAATCTGTTAGAACGAGGCATCAAATAAAAGTTTGTGATGAGGCCTCCTTTCTAATGGTATGAAAATCCACATTTTGATTTTTACTGACAAGTGCAGGGTTTTGCTATAGCCGGTCACATATTATGTGTGTGGGAGGGGATGTTTTATGGGTGGTCTTTGTATTACAGATATGTTTAACCTTTTTAATGCTTTCTCAGGGTTTCATTGATATTACTGGCTGGGTTGGTGCAGTTGAAATCATCTTGATTAAAATCACTCGTAAAGAAAATCACAGATACAAAAAAAATTAAAAATTCAAATTATTTAATTTTGTGGTGGTTTAAAATCGAGATTTGTTTATTTTATGGACTTTCTGTAGTGATATAAAATTTAAAACTTTGCTGTTTTTGTTATCAGAACTTTAATTTGATATAATGTATATATGTGAACTCTCCTGTGTTTGTAACGATTACTCTTTTCCCAGCTTTGCCTCCTGTTCTGGTCTATTCCAAGTCACACCCCGGGGCATGGTTGCTCCAGGACTTGTCCTAGGTAAGTGCTGCTTGTAATTCGTACATTTGTACAATGTATATATCCCATTCTCAAAATTACATGTATTTCTTGTTATATTGAGGATAAAAATAAAGGAATATAAACAGTTTTGACCATAAAAATTACATCAGCAAGACAATTTATCCACACTTGCTGCTCTCAACCCAGGTGTAGTAAATGTGTACTTGGCAGGAATTTATTCCTTGAAATGCTTGATGCGCCTGCAAGGCAGCTCAGCTACAGCCAGGGTAATAATATACTGTACAGTACAATGCGCCTCGGAATAGAATTTCTAGATTGATGGCGCAAAATAAATGCTGGTCTACTATTATTATTATGTCAGAGCTCTTTATAATGAGGTTCGGCTGTAGTGTGAAATTATCATTGTACAGTCAAACCCGTGTATAGTAACCACCCAGGGGAAACCAGAAAAGTTGCCACTGTAGACAGTCTATAGACAGGTGCCATAACACTGTGTAGGGGATCACTATAGCAAAACCGGGCACTTGTCGGTAAAAATCAAAATGTAAATTTTCACACCATTAGAAAGGCCTTAGCACAAGCTTTCATTTGATGCTTTGTTCTAACTAATTAGTCATCAATTGGCGAAGATATGATTGTTTAAATTTGACAATCAAGTCTTTTACACACATTATGTGAACTTAAAATGCCCATTTCTTCAAAACATGAATTACAGACAAGTGCCAGGTTTTGCTATAGCCGGTCACATATAGGCAGGTTGGCTCCTATAGATTGATGGCTGCTAAGGCAGGTTTGACTGTTCATTTTCTCTCTCACAGGCAGCTAGACAGATGGGCTACCTGACGTGGAATATAAAGAGCTTGGACCAGCAACATTACCTGGGGGTGTTTCACAAAGATACGTAGTTGAACTTAACTCTAAGTTGGACTTAAATATTATGGAAAGCCATTTGTAGCCTTGGAATAAAATATATTCAAAAGCAAAAATGCAAGTATTTTATAATTTGTTATAAATTTTACATCAAGAACATGAAATCTCCTTTATAGTAGAATATATTAATGATTTGATTCATAATTTTATTCCTTTTTGAAACTAATGGCTTTCCATAACTTTTAAGTCCAACTTAAGTTCAACTTAGGATCTTTGTGAAACACCCCCTGGTCATATTTAAACAGGGTTTTGTCATATCAGAGCTCTTTGTAACGCGGTTCCCACTGTGTTGTCAAATTATCATAATAATGTACAAATTATCATTGTACATTGTATTTCAATTTTTTCTCTCACATCTTATGTAGTTGGTGCCAGGCAGCTGGACCGACACACCATGGGCTACCTGACGTGGAAGGCGGGGCTACAGTCCTCCATGACCACCATGGTCGTCAGGGATACCAAAGAGAGTCACATGTCCTTCCAGCTCCAGTTTGGGATACCAAACACCTTTGCCAGTGCCTCGTACACACACAAGTTTTCCACGGACGATGCGAGGCTTTCCGCATCAGTCAAGTAAGTTATTTTGTATGCCTCTGTAACAAAATGGCCATAGTTATTATGTTTTTGGGTTGTCCGTCTTAATGTCTCATTCTCGTTATCGCGATATCTCAAGAACCGGTGGACAGATGACTACTAAATTTGGTACCTGAATGTATCTTGAGAAGCCCATGAATGGATTAGAATTTGGGGTAATGAGGTCAAAGGTCTAAGGTCACAATGCTCATCATATATATGCGACTGCGCCAAGCGGAATTGCTCTAGTAGAATTTGACAATGATAGTGGTATATGACTGAAGTCTCAAATATTATTTGTGTAAAAACCTTATAATTTTTACAATGATAGTGGTATATGAATGAAGCCTCAAATATTACTTTTGGAAAGACTTTATACAGATCACTTTAATGTTATCATTGATGGTATCATCTCTTTTTGTACAGGGCTGGAGCCTTTGGTGTCATAGCAGAGTACGGCGGGGAGAAGAAGGTATCTAAGCACAATAGGATAGGGGCCAAGCTGAGTATAGGCTACCCAACAGGCGTCTATCTACGAATCAGGTGAGTAAGTGAGATAAGATCAATTGTTTGTAATTTTTCAGAAAATATGTCGTTGTCGTCGGCGTCGTTGTCATCGTTGTCATCGTCGTCGTGTCGTCGTCGTCATCATAATCAACATCAACATCAACAGTTACGTCAAATGTTACTTTATAATTAAGCGAGATGATCAATAGTACTATCGTTCCATCTATTCTATATCACCGTCTCTTCTTTGTTAATGATGGTACTTATTGATAATGACAATTATGATAATTAACTTCATAATGATCAATTTTCTTTAATAATTTGTTATCAGTTTTGCACAGATTTCAGATAAAAGCATTCCTCATGTATCTATTTCAAGATACCCTAATTATTGTATGGCTGTTTGTATGGTGCAATTTGCCCCAGGGCAGTCACAATGGTAATGATACAATATATTTTCCTAATTCCCTTTCTCCCTTTTCCCCTTCTTCTTCCGTTCCTTTGCTATTTTTGATAGAGCTCATCGTGCTAGCCAGACGATAGTGTTCCCCATCCATCTATCTCAGGACATCAACCCCAAGGCAATATTCTACGGCACCATCGCCCCTCTAGCCATCTACTGGATCATCAAGGTGCTGATCGTCAATCCGTACATGGAGAAACAGAAAGAAAGGTTCGTCTATGCTCTCATTATTCATTTACTATACACAGGGCTTGACATTAGCGCTTGCCTGATGGCACCCCCACGGCAATATTCTACGCATCATCGCCATCCCCCCTGCCCCCCTCCCCCCTAGCCCCCCCTGGATCATCATGGTGCTGGTCGTCAATCCATACATCGTGAAGCAGATAGAAATGTTTGTCTATGCTCTATTAATTATTATTGTATTATAAACAGGGCTTGACATAAGCGCTTGCCTGATGCCACCCCCACGGCAATATTCTATGGCATCATCGCCCCGCTAGCCATCTACTAGATCATCAAGGTGCTGGTCGTCAATGGATTGTCAATGCTCTCATTATTATTGTACAGGGAAACCCCGTTATAACGAGGTAGTCGGGACTATCGATTTTACCTCGTTATAAGCGGTACCTCGTTATAAACGGCAGACTTAATAACAAACATTAACAATCGGGACCAAAGGATTCTCCTCGTTATAAACGGTACCTCGTTATAAGCGAGCTCGTTATAACGGGGTTTCCCTGTATTATAACATGAGCCAAAGTAAGTAGCCGAGCTATCAAATCTAGCAGATCCTTCGTCTGGGCTGGAAATGACAAGTACATTACTGTTACATGAAGCTAAATACTACATAAAACCTGTTTATAGCGGATAAGGAGTTTTCAGCAGTCTTCTACATTTATTATTGTATTATAAACAGGGCTTGACATTAGCGCTTGCCTGATGGCATCCCCCAAGGGAATATTCTTTTCACTCTCACCAAACAAATTTGGGAAGAAGTCCAGGGGGTGTATTCTGAAAACGATTTTTAGTTAAAATTTATTGTATGTACGTCATTAAAATATATTTTAGCAAATTGCTATTCCTTAAGTACTGTTTCAGAATACCGATTTGGCTTAAAATATTTAAGTGACGTAGATATAATATATTTTAGCTTAAAATCGCTTTCAGAATACACCCCCTGAACAAGTCAATCTAATATTATGCAAGTTCAACTCATATAGATTACCTCAAGTGATTTTGTTCTTTTGTCCAGTGAGGTTGAGAGGGAGAAGAGCAAGAACAAGGAGGCTATGAAACAGAAGAAGAAAGAAGCAGAGGCAGCTGTGAGTATCAGTATCAGTATCAGTATCCGTATCAGTATCAGTATCCGTATCAGTATCAGTAGCAGTATCAGTATCCGTATCAGTATCAGTATCCGTATCCGTATCAGTATCAGTATCCGTATCAGTATCAGAATCAGAATCAGTATCAGTATCAGTATCAGTATCAGAATCAGTATCAGTATCAGTATCAGTATCAGTATCAGAATCAGTATCCGTATCCGTATCCGTATCCGTATCAGTATCGGTATCGGTATCAGTATCAGTATCAGTATCCGTATCTGTATCCGTATCCGTATCCATCAGAATCAGTATCAGTATCAGTATCAGTATCCGTATCCGTATCCGTCTCCATCAGTATCCATATCCGTATCCATCCGTATCAGTATCCGTATCCGTATCCGTATCCGTATCAGTATCAGTATCAGTATCCGTATCCGTATCCGTATCCGTATCCGTATCCGTATCAGTATCAGTATCCGTATCCGTATCGGTATCGGTATCGGAATCGGAATCGGAATCGGAATCGGAATCGGAATCGGAATCGGTATCGGTATCGGTATCGGAACCGGAACCGGAACCGGAACCGGTATCGGTATCGGTATCGGTATCGGTATCCATATCAGATAGCAAGGTTTGACACTAGCACTTGCCCGGAGCAAGTAGAAATTGATGTCGGGCGAGTCAAATTTCGTAAATGTCCTAGGTTGCTTGCCCGATCAGGCAACTTAAATGTATCTTCAACTACGACAGTATGAGAATAGAATGTAGTTCCATACATGAAAATCTCATCTAGAAGTAAGTGGGCAAGTAAATTGTCTGTTGAGGCAAGTAAAATTTGAATATTTATGATTTACAAAGGGGCAAGTAGAGAAAAAAGTTAGTGTGGAGGCTTGGATATAGGTATCAGTAACAGTACCGGTACCTCTATTGGTATCAGTATCAGTACCGAGGGGGGGGGGGGGGGGGCGGGGGATGTTGCATAAAACTTTGAGTTGCATTCAACCTGTTGGTTGTATATTTTAGCTTAAACTTTGTACAAATGCATGGTCATACATTTTGATTGCAAAAATTTGCAAGAAATTACATTGTCTTTATATATGTGATGTATATGAAAGTTCTGATTGACAATCATTTGTGAATTTCTCGTGAATTCTTTTTACCTTTTTTCAATCATTTTCAGGTGCGTTTGATGGAAGAGATGGTGCAGAGGATCACTGAGTTTGAGGAGAGCCGCAACGGCCTCATAATCAAGGAGGCGTGGTATGGAAAGCTTGTTGCTTCTAGCGGTTCATCATCGTCGTCCTCGTCATCGTCACAGCAGAGAGGCAACGACCAGGAAGAAGAATCTGTGACTGATGTCAGGATCCCGCTACAATGCCAGGTCAAGGACTCCAAGCTCATACTCACTGATGCATCCAAGGTTATTATTATGATGAGGATGATGATGATGATGTTGATCTTTATTACTTAACTCTTAACGTGCCAGGGATTTTAATGCTCTATGGCATTTGTGTGCATTGTAACCCTCAAAAATGTGAGCTTGGCATGTTAGGAGTTAAAGGGATCTAGTAACTTTGTTAACATGTGCAAAAAACAGACGAAGAGTAGATAAAATGTGTATTTATGTGTTCGGATATGTCCACTGAGAGATGTATTAAAGTTCCATGGAAAATGAATATCGTATGACGGAGTTATGAGCGAACATGCAAGTGATATTCGCTATCTCATTGCACTAACTTTGTATACAGTTGAAAGTCTCCCAAGGAGACTTTCAAATTCAAACATTTCAATCATAAATTTCTTAATATCTTAAAATCATAAATCATAAATATTCTTAGTAAGTTTTGTTGATTGTTACTTGATCCATTTAACTCCTTACAACAAGCCTAAAACTAAAGATATACTGAAGATATAGTAATTTCTGGTGGAACCAGGGCACCTTTGAATGTGTAACAAGAATATTGTTTCATTATTATTTTATTGTTTCAAGTATCATAGACATTGCCATTATCTTCGCTATCATCATGTTGATCATTATCTTGTTCCATGTGATGATGATGATGTTGATGATGATGATGATGATGATGATGATGATGATGATGATGATGATGATGATGATGGTTATGATAATTATGGTGATGATGTTGAAGTCATGATAATGATGATGATGATGATGATGATGGTTATGATAATTATGGTGATGATGTTGAAGTCATGATAATGATGATGATGATGATGAAGATGAAGATGAAGATGGTGGTAAAGATGAGGATGTTAATCATGATTCCAATGCTTGTTGCTGCTAATGACGATGGTGACACTTATGATGATGATGATGACGATTTAAAAATTTTCTTTCCAAACCTGTTTGAAGGTGAGCTTGCCTGGGTTCTATGACCCCTGCGTAGGCGAGGAGAGGCAGCTAAAAGTACGCTATGAATTCCGTGGAACTCTACACGAGGTTACTGTGGGCGACAGTGAACAGCTGAGGATACCTAGGCAATGTGAGTACTGAGCAACGTTTGGATAAGTTAGTTAAAGTTAAAGTCCTTTCCATGCCAAATTGTCACATAAGGCGGTGCATATCTCTGCATATTGATTAAACCTAGGCCACACCTCTACTATAGGTAGTGAAAGCTACAGAAGGGGGCTAGTCCTCTTGTAACTCTGTGTGTTGAACTTTCCCTTATCCATTCTATAAATGCTGAGCGTCTGCCTAGAAGGCAGAATGTACCATTTAAAAATTCTTTGGTATGACCTGGGTTTGAACCCGGGGCCTCCTGTGCATGAGGCGGTCACTGAAACCGCTAAGCCGCCATTCATCAATGCCCGGATTCTCAGCAGGCACAAATTTAATCTTGGGTTTAAATCACGCTATTTTGACGTCATTGTAGCAGTCCAGGGGCCGAATTAAAAACTGTGGGTTAAATTTAGTATTATCAGCAGGTTGTTGAATGTAACCCATGGGTTATAAAAAGACGGAAGGTCAAATTTAACCCTCTAATGAGAATTCTGGTCTAGGTGTTTCGAGAGAAACACATATTTCTCTATTGCCCTATATTTACTGTGTTTATGTGGTAATGATTCTCATATTCTAGAAATTTGCAAACTTTCTGACAATTTAAAATCCTTGTGTCCCTCTATGTTCTCCAGGCTTTTTAAATTTAATTTAATTTTTGTTTACTTTATCTGGCTCTTTCTTAAACATGATTCTTTTGCCTCTTACAACTTTGTTATAGAAATGTATCAAACCATATAATGCTATTTTCATAAATGTAAGCACTTCCGAATGTAAAAGTGTATGATACAAATTTTGTGTATCTTTCCTGCCTTCTAAATCTTCCACAGCACATAAACTTGACCCAATGAGATGGACCAAACTGGGCCCCAAATAATTATTAGGTCAGATATATTTATTGATATTTCAGCCGTTTTTGGGCCGATTTTTACCAAATAAAGTTTATTCTGCCATTAAAATTGCATGTTCTCGCAAATTCGACACTCAGTTTTTCATTACCTCACAAAAAAATTGTGATGTGCAGCGCCCTCTCTACCAAAACTAAACTACCCCTTTAATCTCCCACAGCATATAATCAGGGGGTGTATTCTGAAAATCGTCTTTTCCCTAATATCATATTATCTTAGGCTTATGACAAAACCGGTATTCTGAAAACTCTCATATCTTTTGTATTATCTCTGAAGGTTTGTTAACCTCTATTAGCTGGCACGCCTTGCCACGCATTATTGATAAGCGCGTTCGCGCAAGCAGAGGTGGAAAATGTGTATTCTGAAAACTCTCTTATCTTTTATCTCATCATGAAATTATCATAAATTCTACCCATATGCCGAGACAGCTATGGGGCAGTATTTTCCTTTTGTTATATCTTGTTTAAACATATTTAAAGACAATTATTTGAGATTTTAAAGAGCTCCCTATGTTTGTTGTGTGTATAGGTGTGTGTACGTGCGAAAAAGTTAGAAAATAAGAGTGAGGGGGAGAAAATTCCATTGAAAATCTAACCATGTGAAAATCCCATTCTTACAAAAATACTCTTTGACCAAAATATATAAATTTCTTGAACTTTGATTGAAAATTCTATGTGTGCGCAAAGCTAGTTAGATGCGCGCATTTAAAGAAAATGCGACGCATACGCAATTTAACCCACTTTGATTGGCTGAGGGGGCATATAAACATTTTGTAACAACAATTTTTATTGGTTAACTCAGCACTAATGGGCGTGGTCAAGGAAAGATATGATGCCCTTAAGACAATTTTCAGAATACCGATTTATGACAATTTTAGTGGTGTATTATCTTATGGACTTATGACAAAAGATAATACAAAAGATAAGACGATTTTCAGAATACATCCCCTGGATCCCAGTTGAGATTAGTTGGACGAAACTTGACTTATTACAAAATATTTTGATATTCATATTTATCTTTTTGTCTTCCTTTCCATCACTTTAAATCTCCTACAGCACATAAACTGGACCCCAGTTGAGATCATGTGGACCAAACTTGTTGCTGATAACATTTATTCAGATATCATCATCTTAATAGTGACACATCTGCATCGTCAAATTTGGATATGCACGCTTAGCACTGCTATGGCTTCAGAATGACTGACGTGGAATCATAAATTGTTTGGGGTTCCTTATTTCATGAATTTTGTGAGTGAATTTCATTCAAGAAAGTTACCAATCAACCCATTGAAAGACATTTTGATTTCAGTATAAGATGTACAGTCAAACCTGTATATAGTGACCACCTGCACGAAAGGAGAACAGTGGCCACTGTAGACAGGTGACCTCTATTGACAGGTTCCATCACACAGTTTTTCTCTGCAGGGGATCACTTTTTGGTGAATACAATAAGCAGGTGGTCTGCTATAGACAGGTGGTCGCTAAGACAGGTTTGACCTCATTTCTCATAGTTCTCCACCCAAGTATTTTTTTTTTGCAAGGAAAATATTTGTATGTGTTCTTCCAGCATGTTGAGACTTACTTATTTTTCACTGAAATTGTTCCAATAAGTATTTGCTTTTTGTTATCACAATGTTGTGTCTTCCATAATTATGCCCAATACCAAACACGTTTTATTTTTTAGACTCGCCGTTTTTATTTTACACTGTGTTGAACTTGGTATGATATTGAATTTCAAGTTATATTCCTTGCATGATGAATTTATTTTATGTATTGTTTTATTTATTTGAACATTTTACATTTTATGTTGTGAATACTGAATAATTTCCCAGTATGGATTGGACATTTCATTAAAAAATTCAGACCTGCGCATATTACATTTTTAATAATTATAATATTCTTACCATGCATGTGTAAGATTGGTTTTGAATCAGAACTGTTTTCTAGGTATTTGTTATTTTATTTGATGTAAAATATAAAGAAGAAAATGTGGAATACACCTTTTTTAAAGCAAGAAGACGAAACAAAAAGAAACAAAAACAAAGAAGCAAACAAAAGAAAACAAAAACTATGGAAATGTCAAGTATTATCATTGAACCCTCTTAGTGCTATTTGGTACTGTAATACAGTTCAGTGTACACAAAATGTTTACAGAGCTATTTTATCTCCAGCACGTTACAAGAGTTAAATTGAACTTTATATCTACAGAAGAAATAGAATGATAAAGAAGCTTTGATGCATGCCCTTGTAATATGGTATAGCTAGTAAATGAGTAGGGGAGAGAAAGACGTTTTTTTACCTTTCGTTTCTTAACATTTTTGCTCGACCTGTCTCCCTGTATTCTATTGTTTTACCCTGATGCAACAAGGTAATTTTTATGGTCCCATGGTCTTCTTACAATAAGGTTACATTGTATTGGCATAGACCTCGGCCGAAGAAGTTTTGGGACCAACTTAAACATGTGCAGAGTGCAGAATGTCTATGAATTTGACATGAAGTTCACTGGATATTATTGAATACAAATAATATGCCAGTTTGTAAAAGTGCAAATATTGAAGCATATCTGTCATTATCTGAATAATGTCACGAGTTGTGTGTTTATTAAATTTTATTAACAACATGATTGTATGCCTATTAAAAAAATATATGATAAAATGATAATTCAATAAAAGTGTGTTCTGTTTATTTTATTTACAAATGTGACCCTTTTAACCCGTTCAGGACGGACTGACTTTGCTATAACATGCATTCTCCATAGACTTGCCCGAGTATTTTCGGGACCAGTCCTGAACGGGTTAACAGTGAGAATGATGTTGCAAATAATTACAGTAAAGTGTGTTTCTGTGTGTAATTTATTAAAGGGGAAGTTTCCCTAAAAATCATTGTGGATTGACTGAATGGGGAACAATTTTAGGAACCCAATAGTGAAAATTTGAACAAATTTGGATTTTCCATACAAAAGTTATGATTTTTGGTAAGTTTTGTTTGCCGCCTTCTCTATATGGCAATGTGCCAAAATTTGTGATGCCACAATTGAACAACCTTCCACTAACTTTGAAAAATCATAATTCTTGATTTGACTATCCAAATCTGCTCAAACTTGTGATATTATGTGTCTAAAATTGTTTTTCAGTCACCCTATCTGCTTAAAAGCTTGTAGAAACGTTTTCTTTTGTCAGATGACAGTTAAAAGGATGTTTAGTAGATGATAATAATCACTTATAATTTTTACATTGTTTTATCAAGAGTAATAAAAAGAGTTAACTTGGGTTTCTACATGGCTCCCAGACATTAAACGTAAATTTCTCTGACGTACAAAAAGTGACTTAGTGCCCTCCTCTTTCTCAACCAATTGTATACCCTCACAAGACACGACACACACATACATGCAAATGCAAACACAGACAAACTTGTTGCCTAACATATCTATAACCCATACAGAACTAACCAATGTTGGTATAACATGGATTCTCCATGGACTCCAGCCAAGTATTTACAGGTCCAGGGGGGTGTTTCACAAAGATCCTAAGTTGAACTTATCTCTAAGTTGGACTTAAAACATCATGGAAAGCCATTTATATCCTTGGAATAAAATATATTAAAAAGAAAATATGCAAGTATTTTAGACTTTTCATAAATTTTACATCAAGAACATGAAATCCCCTTGATAATAGAAAATATCAATGATTTGAATCAAAATTTTATGCCTTTTAAAAGAAATTTTACAAAATTGTTTCAAAGAAACTAATGGCTTTCCATAGTTTCTAAGTCCAACTAGAGTTAAGTTCAACTTAGGATCTTTGTGAAACACCCCCCTGTCCTGAATGGGTTAAAACATGTATCAGGCTAGATTGAAAAATCAGTCTTTCTCTTCCATTTGCTGTTTCACTATGGGGGTGGATAGTATGATATTATAATTTTTAAGGGCAACCCGTAACAAATTGGATTTTGCTGACTAGTATCAGGCCTAAGTGAGAGAAGAGAAGTTTTACAACTGACACAGATGAAAATTGTAGTAAACGTTTGCAGAAACCAAATCATTACGCCAAATATAAACAAATATTTGAATTAGAATAGAAATATGAGAACGCATATTTGATTTGTTCTTTCAATACAAACTTTAATATAATTCAAATTCCAGCACATTCAAGCAGGATGGATGGTACATGTATCACATTTCTTTTTCTTACTATGTTCTTACTTGCCCTGGCATGCACATTCCTAAGAAAATATGTTGCTTGCAAGAATATGTAGGAAATGAGCATTCAATGTGTCAATGTCATGAAGAACATTCAAGACAATTTAGTGATTTACATCAATTTAGTTATAAATAAGATAAGTCCTGTCAATCATTTTGGGGTAAAATTTAAACATTTTATTCATAATAGTTACGTTCTAATATTTGGATGCAAGTAAAAACAAAAAAACAAACAAACAAAGAAATCAATGAACCCTAATGGAAAGATAACACATGACCTTCAGGCTACAATATTTTCTTTGCCCTGTTAGCAAATATAATTTGTTGGTGGACAGTGGTCGGTCATAAATTTTGGTGACTGACCAGACTAGCTGGCCAATGATGTTTTCAAGCTTTATCTTCAGACACATTCAGGATAAATTAACATTATTAATCATAATTATAATCACTGTCTTCAAAAGGATGTTTATATTTGCATAAAGCTACATGTAGACCCCACAACCCCCCCCCCCCCCCTGAAAAAAACCCAAACAAACAATATACAAACTTCAGGACAGTGATTTCTCCAATTCATATTCTATTTGGTACAATTAGACGCAGCTCTTCACAATCAAGGCTCATTACCACATGACACCCCACAAAAGTTCCAGTCTATAGAGGTTTGACTACCATAAACAACCTTCTACACTCTTGTATTAAAAATTGGTGACTCAAATATGACAAAATAATGCATGTTGCATTTAGCATTCTTTTGTTATAAAATGGTTCTGCACAACTTGTTCTTGAATTTGGGATTTTGATAGTGGGCTGGAGCTGGATGATTGTCCTCTTTAGTTCTTACTCTTAGCAAAGTCTGTTAAGCCTGTCACAATTTGTGGGCTAAGGCGCTGACATTGTTTAGAACCATTTACCCCTGGCAACAAATTAGAGCTCTGTGACATCACACTTCAGTACTCGGTATATCGAAAATCCCATTGATTTGATATGTGTACAAGCCATCAGATTGACACAGTTCAGACAATGTGTTCGTTATAGTGTACATTAATCAATGACAAACGTGCATCAGCAGTCTAGTCTCCTCCATAGTACGTTCTTCCTTTATTCCTGTTCAGAAATTTATACAAATATTTGATCCTCTTGCTCATGTTGTGTTTCGTCTCTGGCCCCATTTTGTAGCCCACGTTCCTCTGTTTCCGGATCAGCATCTGCAGTTCGTTTCCGCGCCAACCACGCATCCACCACGGTCCGTGCTTGACGTTCTTGCGGAGGGAGTACGTTCCATCGCCGAGAATATCCCTGTAGTCGTTTTCGCCGAATAGCGCTCGTTTTGCAGACCAGAAATCCTTCTCTGGCGTTTTAGGTGCTGGCAGCTTCTTCCACTGGATGAGCTCTTCTGTTGATGGTCTTTCTTTTCGAAGTGACGAGGCTAAACATTTTTTTTTTGTGGGGGGAGGCAAACAAAAATAGTATTAAATAAAGCAAAAATATGTACACAAATTGAATGAATAGAGTAATAATTATTAATACCATTTCTCATTACTATCTATAGGCAATATTTATTAGCGTAGTTATTCTTTCAACGCTATAGTATACTTATGAATCTATCCATAAATTGTTAACCCCAAAGGCATTGCCATTGGCAATGCAAATTTGTTTGAATTAGCTCATCAGTCAAAATAAATCCCTACATGAATGAGAACGTCTGGGACTGGGCTTAATACATTTTGAGATAATTACACAATGTTAAACAGCAGCTCTACTCACCAGCACTGAAGTTTCTTGCGCAATTCCATACGCTGTTGATGGTAAATCTATCCAGAGACATAAATCTGGCAAATAAAGTCGACATTTTGGCGACGTTATGCTAGAAATTCTAAATATTTCAACAGATATCGCATTTCACATGTGATGCATCTGTGCAGTTCAAAGGTCAATAAACTCTTCCTGTTATGAATTTACACCGTGCGTGAGGATGGGCGAATTCTGATACGCTCGAGATTCCCCCGACAAAAGTCCGGTATTTTCTATCTCTAAATGAATCTTATCTTAGTGATATCGTGTACTGAATAGCTCTTGATATGTAGAGGATAACAGACAGCCAGAAAGTTCAGCAAAATGTCTACGATGAACACTTTGATCGGAGGTTTGAAAAGTCGTCACGACGATGTCCGCACAAAAGCAGCGAAGAACCTGCAGCACTATGTCAGCACCGAGCTGCGGGAAGTCTCGGCGGACGAGCGGACCTCGTTCATGGACGAGCTGAATCACCACATCTTCGAGCTCGTGTCCAGTCAGGATGTGAATGAAAAGAAGGGAGGAATCCTGGCAATTGGTAAGGCGATGAAACTTGCTTTTGTGAATCTTTATGTAGCGCAGTATGAAGTTATTTAATAAAAAAAACATGCACAAATCCTCAATTTCAAAATAATGTGATTTTGTTCAGAGTTAAATTGAAAGTGAAACTGAGTGAAACCGATTCTGAAACTGAAAGAAGACATGAGTGTCAAGTGATTTAATTTCTGCTTGTAAATTTGAGAGTTTGAGCAAAATATGTCAAGACATTGAACTGAATATTATATTATCACATGGAAATTTCTGGCTTTTTACCAAATTTTGAAAGGTCAATTTCTTTTAAAATAAAAAGACTACTTAAAAAAAAAAAAAAAAACAATTCTGGTCATGTGATTGGTGCCTAAACAAAAATAGTTAACATCGTATAGACTACATACAATACAATGATACATTGTCAAATTTGTACCTTTACATTTCATTTGTATGTGAAATGTTCTGAAATCAGTATTTGATTGCTGGAGAATTAAATCTGCAAGTAAAAAGGTATACTCGTTAAATCTATTGAATTATTGTTTAGCAACATATTCTTGCAAATATTTCCCTAGTGAGCCTAATCGGGATCGACGGTGACAATGCTACGAGGATCACACGCTTTGCCAACTACCTGCGAAACCTTCTGCCCTCCAACGATGTCATCGTCATGGAGATGGCCGCTAAGGCCATTGGACGCCTGGCCCTCGCCGGCGGAACGTTCACACCGGAGTATGTAGACTTTGAGGTGAAGAGAGCCCTCGAGTGGCTGGGTGGAGACAGGCAGGAGGGGCGCAGGCATGCTGCGGTGAGTATCTTAGTTGTATGTTCATTATTTTTAATGTTTTGTTCCCATCCTAGATATTGTAATTCACCAATTCCCATTGAGTCAATGTATATTGCAACAAGTAATAGGTTTAGCAGGGCTTAACATTTCCACTTACCTGCTTGCCTGAAGTCACAGTTTTTAATAGACATTTCTCTGTTTTTTATTACCTAATGCTCCCACACCAAATTGGGAAAAGTCTATACTTTCCCTCCATTTGGGCCACCTGTGAAAACATAATCATTGGGTTAAGATTACTTTGTATGAGTCATTCCTCTAGTGTTAAAGTACGAGCGAAACTAAGCCAACATCATGAATTTCAAACCCATTTCTATGAAAAGGACACTAGGAATAGGGTCTCATTCTAAGGCTCAACATTAGCCTAGTTGGGTAAGTGAACTAAATACTCTTTAAATGTTTTAGGCCCCAAACTAGAATTGGCTGGTCTGAAGAATGAAGTTTGTATACAGTATAATATTTCAGATGCTCAGGCATGCAAGTAAAGATTGGCATGTTGAGTCCTTGATTAGCTTTACTGGATGATCTATGACCATGTGTTTAACCTGATATAAACTAGGCCTTAGAAACAAGTTTGCTTTTCTTTGGCAATTCATTTAGGTGTTGGTCTTGAGAGAGCTTGCAGAGAACACTCCGACATTCTTCTTCCAACAAGTGCAGTCATTCTTCGACAATATCTTCAATGCAATCAGAGATCCAAAGGTGAGATGAAACTATTATCAGACATCCAAAATTATTCTGGTATACAATTAAAATATATAATTGAAAACTGGTCGAGCAGGGCTCTCCCTTAAGCGTTTCTTTTAGGTGGCCAAATTGACGCATCAGATCGACTCTTACCATCTACTTGTGTGTTGAAGATTCTAATTAGTTGGTAGCCCAAATTAACCTGTTGCTTACAGGAACAGGGTGGGCTATGTACAAAGTCTATGGGAATTTCAGAATCTCGTAGTGAACAGGTTAAAGAGTTTATAATGGCCAAATGAAATTCCCGGTGGCCTTTAGCACCCAGGCCACAGCCAAAATAAGTACGACTTCTACTAAAAAAAGTACAACTTCTGAGGGAGAACATCAAAGATGTCGTTCAAAACATCAAGTCCCAAATATTAAGTGGATTTCATAAAAATCAAAATTGTTGATCTACCAATTTCACAATTGGATATATCTAACCAAGAATTTAATTTCAATTTTATATCATAGCAAGCGATCCGTGAGGCTGCGGTGTCGGCCCTGCGTGCATGCCTGGAACTTACTGCACAGAGGGAGACCAAAGAGATGCAGAAGCCTCAGTGGTATAAAGTAAGTGGATTGCAGTTCTTTATAATCAAGCCTCTACAACCCACACAAGCATGTCATCCCGAGTCATGCGCTAACTGAACCCAAGTCAAGAACCCACTCAACTGGCAGGAGCTTTATTCATACTGCGATCACTGTGTGGAACAGCCTGCCAGAGAACATAGTTGGTGTGATCTATGGAAATGGAGTTCAATCTTTCAAGAAACGTGTGCATAAGCACCTTTTGCAGAAGACGTCCAATATCTGATGGCATTCGGAAATCTTAAGCTGCTGTGAACCATTGATTGGCCTATGAGGATGTCTTTTATAGCGCTCTTTGCCTATATTTGAGTTTGATTCATATCTCGCCTTATGGGCTATTCACTATAGCATATTATAAAAAAACAACAACAAAAACAAAACAAACGAAAACACCAATTTGTTCTACTTGCCAGAAAGTTTATTTGCCTGCAAAAAAAAAATCAAAAGGAAAACTAATTGTGCTGGGTAGCGTGATATATATGCTTATTTTTCTAATGCGATTTATTTGTAAGGAATTACATTTTCTCTTCCTGAGTAGAGCAGAAATGTTAGTTGCCCGATCAAGCAACCAAATTAGACCATCTATAAAATTGTTCAGATTGTCCTAGGCAAAGAGCAAGTGACTTGAATTAACCTCACTTTTTACCAAGTGCAACATGAAACCAATATAAATAACAATGAGACAACAAGAATTTTCTTGTGAGCACATTACATATGATTTTATTTCAATATAAAATGCAAAATAAATTGAGTGATCCCTCATGTTGACAGCTCAGCATAAAACAATGTATTTTTTCTTTCATTCAATAGCAAACCTATGAGGAAGCAGAGAGGGGTTTTGAAGAGACAAGCAAAGGGGAGAAGGGGCTAAACCGAGATGACCGAGCCCACGGATCACTTCTCATCATCAACGAACTCATCAGGAACAGCAGTCGGGAGGGAGAGGTGAATATTGAATAGATTTAGTTTTTACATTGATGGGCTATTTGAACAGATAAAACAATAAACAAAAGTCGGGGGTTACTTTTCAAGCTCGACTCCATTGAAACAGCACTTCACAATTACTTTTGCATTGAACTCTGTGCAAATTTACGGGGGCTCTTTTTGGTATTTCGGGTTGCTAAATCATGGAGACCGTATAATGTCTTTCTGACGTCATGGCAGGGACATGAAGAGGAAACTGCTATATATAACTGCGTGTTACACCGTAGATTTTGTAATTTTTGTAAATATTTACTGAGCATTTTTGGTGCTTTAAACTACTGTCGGTTTTCAATTAATCTACACTTTGATATGATTGATCATCATCTCTCAGCGCTTTTTCATATTATTACCCTAGTAATCAGACACGCTCACAATCAATCCGCACATGACATGCACTTACTACTTAGATAGGAGTAAGGCATTCTACTACACAATTTAGAAGATTTACTGCAATGTCGCTGAAGCAATGTAGGAATATAGTGAAGTAGTGTTAATTGTTACAATCAGCAAAAATAAGCACAAAATAAGTGTAACTTTCTTTTCTTTTCAGCGCTTGCGCCAAGAAATGGAAGAGGTATCACAGCAGCAGACTCAACATGAGCATAGTTTTAGGGTAAGTTTTGTTTTTAACCCAACTAATAATTACTACATACATGTAGACGCTCTCTTTGAAAGGCAAGACAACATTGTTATGTATTTTGAACCAACACCTGCCACTTCAATTAGAAATACAAAAACATAATGTCATAAGAGACATTTTAATCTTTGAGGTGCAAGAATATTGAACAGTATGACAAATTAAATATCTATCTATCTATCTATCTATCTATCTATCTAGCTACCGTATTTGCCGGTGTATAAACCGCACCTGTGTATTAACCGCACCACCATTTTTGCAAAAAAAAATTTTTGGAAAAAAGTGCGGTTAATACGCTATAAACCGCACCCGTGTATTTTTTTTAAAAGGTGCGGTTAATACACCAGCAAATACGGTATCTATCTGTCTGTCTGTCTGTCTGTCTGTCTGTCTGTCTGTCTGTCTGTCTGTCTGTCTATCTATCTGTCTATCTATCTGTCTATCTATCTATCTATCTATCTATCTATCTATCTATCTTATCCATCCATCCATCCATCCATCCATCCATCCATCCATCCATCCATCCATCCATCCATCCATCCATCCATCCATCCATCCATCCATCCATCCATCCATCCATCCATCCATCCATCCATCCATCCATCCATCCATCCATCCATCCATCCATCCATCCATCCATCCATCCATCCATCCATCCATCCATCCATCCATCCATCCATCCATCCATCCATCCATCCATCCATCCATCCATCCATCCATCCATCCATCCATCCATCCATCCATCCATCTAGTCTCATCACAGTCTACTTTAATTTCTTTGCTCCCCCATTTATTCATATATTTCACCATCATCTAATATTTATTTGATAAACGTATGTGCTATTTAAATATTAATTTATATTTTTAATTAATATCTAGGAGCTGGGAATAATGAGTACTACTAAAACCAAGGTTGGTGGGCAAGCTATGTACGGCCAGCGGGCCCTGGCCACCCCTCTTTCCCTCGTCTCAACCAGCATTCAGCCCAAGGCTCGCATCACAGAGAGCAGATACTGTCAGGAACTCATGATGGAGAAGTTTGATTGCGTAAGAGATGTTGAATTGGTTTTGTTATATTAAGGTACATTATTTTGTCTCATGAAATGTTGTTTCTACATATTGTTTATACTTTTACTGTTGTTTTCAAGTTCTTGATGGGTCTGCATTCTACAACCCTGTAGCTTTTCAGCAGTCCCTTTCCTCTCTAATGTCCATACAAAATATGTTTGAATAATTGAAATTTCAATTAATGATTTATGTGATGCTGAATTGATTTTCTTATGTTTTATTCTGACCAAAAACATATATATATTTTGCTATATCCTTCAAACACTCGTAAATGCAATGAATGAAACTATTTTGTAGGGCTCCCTTTGCATTTGGTGGCCGAACTGACTGAAACGTTATGAATTTTGCACCTTGTGTTTATTTATTTTTTTCACTTCATGAATGTTTCACTTTTACATTTACATGAACTTGAGTCCTTTTCGCAATCCCCAGGCACTAGTCGATGGGATTTCTTCTCTTGTCATCATACATCTATGTCATTGTTATTCTTTTCCTGGAAATAAAATAAATAAAATAAATAAAATAAATAAATACTCTCTTACAGGTTTGCGTGCAAGTGCTGAAGTTCAGGAGTAGCAGGAGTCCGCTTATCCAACAGATTCTGCTCAACCTTCTGCCCCGGCTTGCTGCCTTCGACCCCAAGGGATTTGTGGACTCGTAAGTCTCCTATGTGACCGACTATAGCAAAACCCTGCACTTGTCGGTAAAAATCAAAATGTAGATGTTCATACCATTAGAATGGCCTCATCACAAGCTTTCATTTGATGCTTTGTTCTAAAAAATTGGTCAATGATTGGCAAAGATATGATTGTTTCAATTTTACAATCATAAGTCTTTTACGCACTTTCAAAACATGAATTACCGACAAGTGCAGGGTTTTGCTATAGCTGGTCACATATAACAGATATGTGTTATTGTGTAGTATGCTCCCCAGGGAGTTGAGATTGTGCACAAGATAATTGTGTTTTTTAAAAACTGTACCTGGTGACCAAGGGTAATAATTATACTACAGAGATTAGAAACTCTGTATTAATCGCTATATAAATGCAATCTATTATTGTTATTGTTATGTAATGTGTGCAACTTAGTATGTTCATATAAAACTAAACATGAAATTCATAGATAATAGTCAGTGTTTGTAGTTCACCCATTCAAAACAATATGATTTTATTTAGCATGCATTCTCCATATACAATAGCCCAAGTATTTTTTCAGACAATTCTTGAATGGGTCACGTTTCTAGAAAAAGAGGGAGATATATTTCCTTAGGTGCTCACTGTACACAGGTTTGACTGTAACATGAGATTACTTAACCTGTTGCTTACAGCAACCGGTTGGGTTATGTACAAAGTCTATAGGGGTTTCAGAATCTCGAAGGGAACGGGTTAAAATGATTGTAGCTTTGAATACTTTTTACTATTCAATTTTTGTTTAACCTTTCTTTATAATGTTTCAGGTACCTGGATGATACAGTGAACTATTTGCTGATTCCTTTGAAAAGGGTAAGTATGTTCCATAACAATCTGGGCCCATATTCATGAAAGCCCACTAGCTTAGTTCTTTGCTAAGTCAATTTTGGATGGCGTGCAGGGAATAATTTTCCTGGTATCGCATCGCAATTTGCTATGCATTTTTAATATGACTGCTATACAAAATATCTTTTGTATAGCAGTTTTCTACCATAGAAGTGTACAGAATTTCATTTGAAATATTTATCCATCGGTTAAAAGTGCTAATCAAATTTGAGGAGGTAAATTATTCCCTGGGCGTGGTTATAGTTGGGGACAAGGAAAACTGTTTGTTGCTCAATAAACTGTGCATTTAAAATACACTTAGCAATGAACTAAGCTAGCAGGTTTTCATGAATATGGGGCCTGGCCACTAAGCATCCTCTTTACGATGTGAAAACGAATGAATTCTGATGATCACTTTGAAAATGTTGAACAGCTATATTGGATTGCAGTGGAGAAATTTTCACAAATAAAAATCTGAATACAAAATAAATCAATAAAAGAGAATGAAAGAGAGGAGGAATAGAGCATTATATTAAACATTGATTGTATAGTCTGATTCCGAGTTATTTGCAATGGGTTGAATACAAAAGATTGTTATAACCATTACTATAACTCCATATGAATAGTAATAAAATATGCAATATGTATAGCGCCTAACATGTTTGATCAGATTCCGATTCAGTTTCATATTTATAGTTGTGTTAAAAAAAACACAATTTGATTTCAGAATCTTTAAACAATGCAACTCTAAATGCATAAATGAATTGTTTACATCTACAAATTGAAATTGAATATCACAATACTAGCAGCATCTAAAATATGATCATCATCTAAAGCCTGTAACAATGATATTTTATAAATGCAGGACAGAGAACGCTCACACGCATTCCAAGCAGTGGGACTATTGGCCGTTGCCGTTGAGAGGAACATAACGGATCACCTGCCCAAAATCTTTGAGATAATTCGCTCGTCCCTTCCGCACAAGGACATTCCGCACAGGTAGGTTATGATTAACATGTAAAGCCCACCGCACACAGAGCCGACTCGATCCGATCCGACTGGTTTTCAGTCGGGCTAGAGGTGGGCCCGGTCAGTCTGATCCGTTTCATCTTGTTGAATTGGCCCCAACTAGCATCCGACTGTCTTTCGACTGGCAAAATGTGTGTCGCAAGGCACTGAAAACTGAGCTGATCCGAATGAAAACCAGTCGAATCGGGTCGAGTTGGCTCTGTCTGCAGCGGGCTTAACTCTCTGAGTGCCAACGTTTTAATTCAATTCAGTTCAGTTTATTGATGCCATAAACGTCAGATATTTGTTCAACAAGAACAATGTGACTAGGAAATTACAAAGTCTAAGAAAGCCGATGGCTTGAGAAAAGTAGATAGATAGATATATTTTACTTGGTCTTCAAACATATGAATGTTAAAAACAATAATCTACTTCATTACTTCCAAAGGCCAGATAAACTCAGAAAATCATTTCAAACTATATTATACTTAACCCGTTCAGGACGGACTGATTTTTGCTACAACATGTATTCTCCATAGACCAAAGCCTGAATATTTTCGGGACCAGTCCTGAACGGGTTAATACCACTTAATCGAGATCTGGAGACAAGTTTATTGGGACGACGTAATCTTCCATTCCTCTACTATGAATATAAAAAGAAATTCAGCTCGGTAAAAAGGTTGAGTGTCTGTGCTGATCATTCCACTCTTATTTATTCTGTGCACGAAGGAACAAATCAATAGATTTGATTTGATGAGTATTGTGACTAGAGTCGCTGCCATAGCATTCAGAGGGTTAAAGTCATCCAAACCTGTAAACCTTTAACCTGTAAAGTGTCCAAATCCACGAAAATTACTTGGAGCTTCCTCGTTTCTCTTCTACCGTGTTGTTTAGCTTATGGTAAGAGAAGAATAAAATAGGGTTTGATTTTTTCAAATGTCCCTTTAGTATGAAGATAATTATCATTGAAAATCATTTTTTCTAAAGCGTTAATCAACGCAATTGAAAAAAAGTACAATTGTCTCAGCTGAGAACGTCCGCATGCAGCACCCGTGAGAACATTCCGGAGATTGAACTTTGAGCCGAGCGAGTTCAAATTCCATGAATTATGTACTACGTGTGTAAAAATACACGGGTGCGAATATCTCAAACGGATCATTCATTACTGCGACAAAAGTATGGCAGACCATCAGTATTCGGTGATAAAATATGAACTCAATATTCGTTTTTTTCACTAGGTAAACAGTGTTTGTTTTCTTTCAAACTTTCAGAAATCTTTCAATTGTATTTTACAATGATATTGATATAGGATTGAAGTCTCAAATGTCATTTTGTGCAATATCTGACACTTTACAGGTATCACTTTAATTGTGGCCTTGAGGATGCTTTAAATAGATTGAAATTATTTAATTAATTCAAATATAAAACTAGAATCCAGTTAATAGTTATGATTGGTAGTACAAGTTCATAATATTTTAGAAAACTTGGTACAGAAACAGCTGAAAATTACATAAATTCAAAACAATGGCAGTCAGTTGCAGTATGATGTGGTGGCTTAGTTCCTCGTATGCATTGTTCAGTTTAGTTTTCAGTTTCAGTTTATTTTCATTTCCAACAAATATTCAAATACATAACATTGTATAAAACAAAACAAAGTTTGCATGTGTAAAATTAAACAACCTATTGAAGTACAATGAAAACTAGGATCATATACAGGGAATAATATATTTGGAAATTTGCTTGGTGAAAATGTATTTGGTGAAGTTTGCTGAACAAAACGTATGCGTGTTTGTCATCTTTGCATCTTTTTGCAAGTTTAAGATAGAAAAAAAAATGCCTTAAGGATTTACCTCTTAGAATAATCCAAATAAAATTGTCATAACATTGCTAGATTGAATGCATAAATAGTTATTTAAAAGTTCAAAAAATTTTGCCAACTTAAGGATCATTCTTGTTTTTTTGTGGTTGTAGGAACACAAGCACATAGTGGTTGACCCGGCCGTGATCACATACATCAGTTTACTGGCCAAAGTCTAATATTAACAGTTAAAAGGGTCAATAATTTGTAAGAGTGTAAACATGATATCAATGAGTAGTTTTCAGTAAGGCTTACCTGTTTAATTTATGTTTCTTTTCTTTGTTTTCATTGTTTTGTGTCTCCGCCTCCTTTCCACACATGTGTTGTTTTGGTATATATTCTGTTGTCTCTATGCAGTAACTGTCATTTGCCCTGACGAAGATCCTGCTGGGATTGAAAGCTAGGCTGTATACGACTCTCATTTTATCACTTTGGCGATATTAAGTAGATATTCAGCAGTATTTTCTTAATTCTTTTCTTTCTGTGTGTGTCTGTAGGAAGCACAAGAGCATTGTAGTTGACCCGGCTGTCTTCACATGCATCAGTATGCTGGCCAGGGCAGTCAAGTCCAGCATCGATAGAGAGGTCAAGGAACTTTTAGAGCCCATGCTAGCAGTTGGCTTGAGGTTTGTATCAAATCTGAATACTGGACATTGTTTTGCAATTTTGGAGAAAATTCATTTTGTAAATTTGTTTTATGAACAAAGTGTTTTTTTGGTTGTCCGTACGTCTGTCCATCTCTCCCGTATTCGTTCTTGCGATATCTTAAGAACTGGCTGACAAATCATTTTGAAACTTGGTATTTGTGTACATATTGGGGTGACAATGATCTGATTAGATTTTGGGGTCATGAGGTCACAGGTCATGGAGCTCATTATATTTGCAAAATTGGCTTGTAAGCATAATATCTCAAGAACCGGTTGACAGATTACCATACATCTGTATATATCTTTGGGAGCTAATGAACTGAGTAGATTTTGAGGCCCTAAGATCAAAGGTCAAGGTCACAGGGCTCATTATATATATATATGCAAAGTAGCTTGTAATTGCATTATTTCAAGAACCTTGCTACCATTATTCATAGTAGGGAGCCAATGAACAATGTCCACCAGGCTCCCACGCAGTGCAAGCCCTGATTAATATCCTCTTATCCTTTTGTCATCAGCCCTGCTTTGACAGCTGCCCTACACGACCTGGCTGAACAGATCCCACAGTTGAAGAAGGACATCCAAGATGGCCTCCTCAAGATGCTGTCCCTCGTGCTCATGCACAAACCCCTGCGCCATCCTGGGACACCGAGGGCGCTGCTCTCGCCGACCAGTCAAACCAGTAAGATCTATTTTCTATCGATTATATGGTTGTTTTTGTAAGATTATTCTCATTCTTGAAATATCTAAAAACTGATTGGTCATTGTAATCGATCCTAAAATCGGTTCATTTCGTTTATTCATTTCAATGTCAAATAGAAAGGTATACCATATAAATACAAAATATAGGAAGTTATATATCATAAATGCAACTAAATTTAATTTACTTAAAGTGATCCGTGTAAAGTGTCAGATATTGCACAAACTGACATTTGAGACTTCAATCCTATATCAATATCATTGTAAAATAGAATTGAAAGATTTGTGAAAGTTTGAAAGAAAACGAACACTGTTTACCTAGTGAAAAGACGAATATTGAGTTCATATTTTATCACCGAATACTGATGGTCTGTTGTAGATTTGTTGCAGTAAAAATCATCCGTTTGATCTTGACGATATTCGCACCTGTGTATACAGCTACATACGGTACGGAATTCATGGAATTTGCACACACTAGGCTCAAAATTCAGTGGGTCGGGAAAATTTCTCACGCGCGCTGGCAGGACGTATTCAGCGACGTCAATTGTACTTTTTATCAATACCGTTAGCTAACGCTTTTGAAATAATGATTTTCAATGATAACTATCTTCATACTAAAGGGACATTTGAAAAAACCGAACCCTATTTTATTCTTCTCTTACCATAAGCTAAACAACACGGCAGAAGAGAAACGAGGAAGCTCCAAGTATTTTTCGTGGAGTTAGACACTTTACCTGTGTCACTTTAAGCTTCTTAAATAAAGATGATTGAAATTAATCAAGAGAAGACTAAAAGGCTTGGGTGCCTTGTGGATGAGAGTTCTCTCGGCATAAAATAAATTGATTTAATTTTGCACAAAATAATATTGTTACAATAACATCCAAAGACTTTAGATCTTAGTCTTGTAGTGAAACAGGCCCTAGACAACAGTCAGTGCACAAATATAAACAAAATATGTTTTTGTTTTCTTTATTGCCATAGCGACTGGCCTAGCGTCTCCAGACGCAGGTGATATGACCAGCACGGTGCTTGCACTGCGAACCTTGGGCACCTTTGACTTCGAGGGTCACTCCCTGACTCAGTTTGTCCGCCACTGCGCCGACCACTTCCTGTCCAGCGAGCACAAGGAGATCCGAATTGAGGCGGCTCGAACCTGTTCCAGGCTGCTGCAGCCGGCTGTCAATGTGAGTTTTGTTTTTCTCTTTTATACTTGACAAGGATGTGTGATATTGTGTGTCATACTATACTTGAAGAAGTTATATCGTGATAGGATGTCGCTTGACGACGCTGAACCATACCCAAGTATTTATGTCTTTTAGCAAGATGTTTCTTTTAATTGTTGCCCCCTACCAAGGAGGCATGGGTATGAGAGTGCAGTACAGTATGTGTGCACCTCTAAGGAAGCAATGGCTGGAATGCTCCCCAAGGAGTGGCGAGATTGTTAAATGTATGATAAATTGTAGCATGAATCAGATCACTGATGAAATAATGTATGATGTACGCGGGGCCTTCTGGGAGAACAGTAAAAAAGCCCTGAAGAAGCTACCCTGGGTTAACGCAGCATTGAGTATTATTATCATCTATTGTCTCTAATGTGTTAGTTTGATCATTATGAAAAGAATGATGAGCAGAGTTAAAAGTTCTTACTGATATTTAAAAATGTATTTATTTGTCTCCAACGCAGCTTCGAAGTGCACCTCACCCTGTTAGTGCAACCAATACACAGGTCGTAGCGGAGGTCCTGTCGAAGCTTCTTGTGGTGGCCATCACAGACTCGGGTAAGAAATCTGATCTAATCAAACAAATCGTATTAAAACTTTATCAAATTTAGTCAAAGTGAATGCATTTCCTCCCTGATAGTCACAGGAGATAATCAGTATTTCAAGTATTTTCAAGGTTCAAGCAATATAAACATTTGGGTCTGGAACCCCTGAAAATCAATAGCTTATAATTGGGACCCCATTTAACAAGAAATAGATAATAATAAAAGAAAAAAGAGCTTACTCATAGACTTAAACATGCTAACACGCACACTTACAATACCTGAGACAGTTTTCGAAGCGAAGCCTATTCTTTCGTTGCTCATTTTCATTTATTGAACAAATATTTTTTATAAAAAATTTGACTACTGTTAATGTAGAGCTTGACAGAATATAATATGGTAATTTATTTTAAACAAAATATTTTACACCCTTTTTAGACCCAGACATCCGTTTCTGTGTGCTTGCCTCCCTGGATGAGCGTTTTGACGGTCACCTGGCTCAGGCCGAGAACCTTGCGGCCCTCTTCCTCGCTCTCAATGACGAAATGTTTGAGATACGCGAACTGGCCATGTGCACTATAGGGCGCCTCAGCAACCTCAACCCCGCCTATGTTATGCCTTCGCTTCGCAAGACTCTGATCCAGGTACATCTGCAATTTAGAGTGTAACCCTAACCCTAACCTTCTTATTTGCCTCTAACGACAAAATAATTGAGATACACAAACTAGCCACATGCACTTTAAGGGCATCTCGGCAACCCGAACCCTGCCTATGTTATGCCTTCGCTTCGCAAGACTCTGATACAGGTATGTCCGTAAATTAGACCCCAGCCCTACCACTAACCCTTACCCTAATCCTGTTCCAAGCCCTCGAGGATGAAATGTTTGAGATATGCAAACTAGCCATGTGCATTACAGGGCGTCTCGGCAACCTCAACTCCGCAAACTTTATGCCTTCACTTCGCAAGACTCTGATACAGTTATGTCTGCAATTTAGATCCTAACCCTACCACCAACCCTTACCCTAATCCTCTTCTAAGCCCTCAAGGATGAAATGTATGAGATAAGCAAACTGGCCATGTGCACTATAGGGTGTCTCAGCAATAATGTACCTGACGACCAAGGATAGTACTAATGCTGCAGCACTTAGGGTGGTATGCTAATATTTGTCCTAAATATCTTCCTAAGTTCTTGCCTAAGTCAGAAAGTTAGGAAGTGCTTAGGAAGTGCAAAATTGGTATTCCAATATGTTGACTTAGGAAGATCTTAATGCAAATTAGTACACTTTTGGCCACGCCCACAAGGCAGCTGTGAGCCAATGACTGATGTTGTTTCATTTACAAGCATCCAATCAGAAAGGAGGAGGAAGCCATAGAAACTATCATTAAAGACATTTTGCGTAAAAGCCGGGGAAATGCGCTTGCTCTATTGTCTTTGATCTGCGCCATGGAAGTGCAGTGCGCACTAAATTTATCTGCGCTTATGTAACGGCCACTGGTTTTGTAGGTCATGCTATTTTTTGTACACAACAAATGGGAGTTAGGGAAGGGGTCGGGCTTTCCTAAATACTTTCCTAGAAATTCCTTCCTAAGTGCATTTTAGAATACCAATTTTTCCTAAGTCGCTAATTTGCATAAATTTGCATATTTTCCTAAGTTCTTGCCTAAAGTTAGGACAAAAGTTAGAAAGTGACTTAGGAAGGATATTGGAATACCACTTAGGACAAAATCATGACTTAGGACGAAATTCTGACTTAGGACAAATTTTAGAATACCACCCTTAGAAACCCTGCAATACAAATGCAATATATAATCATCATTATTTTGTTGGTGTACCCAGGCGAGGGGGGCCGAGGCTAATTTCTACCCCTGGATTAACGATTCCTTTCTATCTTCTGTTAGATCTTGACAGAGCTGGAGCACAGCGGGGTGGGGCGGAACAAGGAGCAGAGCGCCAGGATGTTGGCCCACCTGGTGTCTAACGCCCCGAGACTCATCAGACCCTACATGGAACCCATCCTCAAGGCCTTGGTGCCAAAGCTGAAGGAGGCCGACCCAAATCCGAGTGTGGTTATCAATGTCCTGGCTGCCATCGGTGAACAGGCACAAGTGAGTGTGGCTTAGATCTATTAGTTTTTGAGTAAGACTAAATGTGATTAATTAATAAACTATAAGGTTGATCAGGTTTCACTATACAGGGTGGCCCCCCAAAAAACGGAACGGGGCACTTCCCAAAATAAAGTAACAGTATGAACATGTCCATCGGATAGGGTGTCTTTTCCAATGAAAAACGATATCAAGAATAGTCATTTTGGTTGAGTATTTTTTTGTTTTAGGGCGCTGTGAGTGACACCATGTCAGGTTCCCATTTTTGTCAATTTTTACCAAGTCAGTGCCCGATAATTCGCACTCACGGCCCGTTATAGCGGAGCAGTACGCGCGCTATTGTTAGTGTGCATTCAGCTTTGAAACAAAAGAATGGGCACAGTTGTCCGTCTGCAGTAAGTGCGATGGACATGTTCATTTTGTTACTTTATTTTGGGAAGTGCCCCGTTCCGTTTTTTGGGGGCCACCCTGTATTAGGACCCCTGCCAGAAGTTTTGCCCTCAGGTTGGCATCAAGCTTGGTATGTGTGTGTGCACAATAGTCACTAACCCTAAGGTTTTCTCATTATATCTGATAAATTCTTTGACAGAGTATCATGAAACGTGGGACCCGTGTGTAAGAGGAGGAGATGATAATCTACCTAGATATTGGGGTCATTAGGTTGAAGGTCTTTAATTAAAGTTCAATGTTTTGCACGATTTTTACAAAGAAATATGATTCCACTGGGAACATTATGATTGACAGGACCAAAAAATACAAACTTGGAATCACATTAGTATATATACATATTTATTTACATTCATAACCACAATTCTAACCCCAAAATGATATTTTCCCCCACTGATCAGGTGAGTGGAATCGAGATGAAGAAATGGATGGACGAGCTGTGCCCCATCATGCTGGAGATGCTCCAGGACTCCGCCTCACTCCGCAAGAGAGAGGTCAGTGACCCGCAGAAATGTCATATCCATATTCCAGGATTATATAGAGTTGTTGATGATGATGGTGATGATGATAGTGATGGTGGTGATGATGGTGATGATGATGGTGATGGTGGTGATAGTGATGATAATGATGTTGGTGATGGTAATAGAGATTATGAGGCTTGTGATGGTGAGCAGAATCGAGCTGGAGAAGTGGATGGATGAGCTGTGCCCCATCATGCTGGAGATGCTCCAGATGATGATGATGATGATGATGATGATGATGATGATGATGATGATGATGATGATGATATTGATGATGATGATGATGATGATGATGATGATGATATTGATGATGATGATGATGACGATGACGATGACGATGACGATGACGATGACGATGATGATGACGATGACGATGACGATGACGATGACGATGACGATTATGAGGACAATGATGATGATGGTAATGATGTTGTGGACAACCCATTTTTCATTATATTCTTCTCTAGTAATTAGTATCATTTATGCAATAATCATTGTTTTACACCTATATTGCTATGCCAGGTTGCTCTATGGACACTAGGCCAGCTAGTAGAGAGCACAGGATATGTAGTGGAGCCCTACAACAAATATCCAACCCTTCTGGACGTCCTACTCAACTTCCTCAAGACAGAACAGTCACCTACTCTCAGACGAGAGGTAAGAATACCATACTTAATTTTTTCTAGACAAAAAATAAGGAAAGCTAAATCAATGGCCTTGGGGCTACTCGTAAATAACTTTGGGCCACCAGAATTTCATCAATGCCAAATGAAACTTGCCCAAATTAAATGGACGAACAACAATAGCAGAATCTGTAATGTACATTCAGGTTTTGTGTACATTCAGGTTTTGTGCCACTAAAAATTGAGAAATCATGTTTTACTTGCCTGTCTGGGCCAAGAAGAAAACAAAATAAATGTTTCTGGCATTGACTGATTGCTGGATTTATGGCTTACTGGAATTCTCATCAAAAGGTTAAATTTAGCACGGTGCTAAAACGCGTCATTCGCGTCATTTTATGTCAGAAGTAGGTTAAATTCAACCCACTGTTTTATGGAAAGCCGGGTAATTAACGCTTTGCCACCATGGTCTCCCTTGGCATTGATCTTATTTTTTTCTTCATTCAATTATCGCTTTAGGTTTCGACAGCAGATGTATGGATGTTTCCCCGCAAGTGGAGTCCATATCATTTAGATGAAAAGTCAAATAAATCTGGCAAAATCAACAATAATTGTCGAGATTCTTTATACTTTTTCATACTTTCTTCTTGCCAGTTTAGCGTAAAAAAATAAGCGTCAGGCGCAATTGTTTATTCATAGGTTTTGTGCAGCTAGCAACAGACGCGCATTTAGAAATAATCATGCATTGTTTGCCATGCGGTGCTCCATACAGTGGTGGGTTAAATTTAACCCAAGCTAAATTTAACCTTTTGATGAGAATTCCAGTCTTACTGTTTTGAGCATAGTTTCTGTCACTTCTAGTCATTTGTTTACTCTGGGATATCACTAATAATGGAAATAATGGACGTTTTGAGACCTGTGTTCTCAGCCTTTACTTCGCTGTTTGCAGACCATACGAGTGCTTAGACATGGTTGATACCATGGGAGATGGGGATGCAACTCAAAGCTTTTATGTAGATGCAAAGTTATGTTGCATATTTTATCACAGTTTATTGATTGATGCCCTTTTTGCTTTTTTTGCAGACCATACGAGTGCTAGGGCTTCTTGGCGCTCTAGACCCATACAAACACAAGATCAACCAGGGTGTGATCGATACGACGGGAGATGGAGGAGCCACACAGAGCATGTCAGATGCCAATAAACAGGACGGGGGTAAGAACCTTTACTACTTATTATTACCAGTTCAATGTTCAATTAGTGCTCTTAGAAAAAAAATTTGTAATGAAATTGGTCTTAAATGAGACATTATGACTTCTTTCTACCATTCAAGCATTATAGCATCATGACTAATAATTATGTTATGATACGTAAGTTTGATTTACTAAAATAAACTTTGACAATAATTTTGTGTTCCTTTTAAAATTTACCTTTATTATCAAATTCAGGTGAATCCACCGCCAGCGAGATGCTGGTCAACATGGGCAGTGCCTCCCTGGAGGAGTTCTACCCGGCCGTTGCCATAGCGACGCTGATGCGCATCATGCGGGACAGTTCCCTGGGCAACCACCACACGGGGGTCGTCCAGGCCATCACGTTCATCTTCAAGAGTCTCGGGGTGAAGTGTGTCCAGTTCCTGCCGCAGATCATGCCGACGTACATCAACGTCATCCGCACGTGCGATAATGGTACACGAGAGGTGAGAACGTTTATTGATATATCGTTTTGCATTAGTTTATAACAGAAAGGATAATACTTAGTTTTTCTGCAGCACATATCACTTGAATGGTCAGGAGTTACTTTCATACTGCCCGCCGATTGTGGTGTCACTTGGGAGCCACCGCCTTTAGTTTTGTACAAGAATTTGTTTGATTTGTTCTTTCACATTTGTTTCTATATAAGAGATAAAATAGTTATACGTCCAAATACTAAATGTGACTTATATAATTTCCCTTTTTTTCTGATTGTTGACTTATAGATAATACTACTACTGACAATAATAAAAAAAAGAATGTTCTCTTTATTTTTGCAGTTTCTGTTCCAACAGCTTGGCATCATGATCTCCATTGTGAAGCAGCACATCAGGAATTTTCTGGACGACATCTTTGATCTTATCAGGGTGAGTCAATGATCCACATTGGTGATGATGATGATGATAATGATGACGATGAAGAGGATAATAATGGTCATGATGAAGATAATGATAGTGATCATGATGATAATGATGATGACGATGATGATGATGATGATGATGATGGTGGTGGTGATAGTGGTGTTGATTGGGATGATGATGGTGGTTTTGGTAGAGGTTGTGGTGGTGATGGTGAAGATAATTATGATGATCATTTATATGATAATATGTGTGATTGTGACGACAACAATGGTGCCTACTAAAATAATGATAAAAGACATTATATCATAGATGTTGATCAAAGATAAATGAAGTTAGAAATTAATTTGAGTTGATTTTTTTTTAAAATTCCTTATCGACTCTTTTTTTTATGGCAGGAATTCTGGACAGTGAACAGTCCCCTACAGAACACCATAATCCTCTTGGTGGAACAGACAGTAGTAGCCCTAGGAGGCGAATTCAAGCTCTACTTGCCCTGCATCGTGCCTCAAATGCTCAAGGTCTTCATGCACGACAACAGCCAAGGACGTGTTGTAACAACCAAGGTAATGGCCCCATTCATAGTAAATGATATTGGACAGTCCCACCCACAACAATTAGTGTTGGTAGCCCTTGCAGCATTTGCATAGTTTGCCCTTCGTTGTGCTTCTGATGCTTAAAGTATTCATGCATGACAACATTCTATGAAGAGTTTTTACAACCAATGAAATACCCTGTTTATTCAAGTATTTACTACACAATCATGAATACATGGACATATGTTATATTTTTTTGGTGATATTTTAGCAGTTTCTGAACTTGTTTTCTCTAAATGAGCTTGATATATACTTATAATTGAAAGTTATCATTCTTCATTAATTCAACAACTTTTTCCCTTTTATCTTGCAAATTTGTTTCTCCTGAAGCATAACAATTAACACAACCTGTCTGTGTTTCAACTCCCCCATTATTTTTCCTTCATTTTTCATGTGATCAGTTGCTGAATGCGATGCAGAAGTTTGGAGCCAACCTGGATGACTACTTGCACCTCCTCCTACCTCCGGTCGTAAAGCTCTTCGACTCCCAAGACATCCCTGTCTCTGTGCGCAGGTAAAAGCGATGATAATGATGATGATTATGAACATGAGGATGATTTATGATTTAAATGATGAAGTTGATGTTGATGATGAATTATGATTTTAATTATGATCTTGATTGTGATGCTGGTGGTGATGATGATGATGAAGATGATGAAGAAGATGATATTGATGATGATGATGCTGATGATGCTGATTTTAAAGGAGGGGCGCAATCCCGGCTTTGATTCAGCTTTATAGCTTTGAATATGTGCCTTTATTGATATACCACATTCTTTTTTTTTTTTTTATCCTTAAGTTGGGCAAAAAAGGAAAATTTCATGCACATTTTTGGCTCTTTTTCGCGTCGGCGTTCCATACTCCTAAAAAAATAATTTTAGCGGAGCGATGAGCTCATGAGTCATGACGTCACCTGCAGGCAATAACACGGAAGAGCGAGAATTGTTTACAACGTGGTTCAATGCAAACACTTTGACTTGCTAGTAATACAAACTCGTATTTGCTTGAAAATTGAGGATTAACTGAAATTGCCTCAGGAATGAATTTTAGCAAGATGCAGCAATTACACATCTAAGGAAAGTATTAGCCTGCACCGTTTTCCATAAGGATCCACGTATGAGGCGGATTTAGAACTCAAAGGTTAAATTAACGAGGGCCGACTGGGAAGGACCTAGCGAGTGTGTGCAGGTCTGCCAGAGTTTCGGGGGCCGCGCGGCAAGACAGGTTATGCTCTCGCTCGCGTGCTAGCTGCCGCGCCAACTACCTATGTATTACAAGTTCTGAAAAGTAACGAAAATGCAAGATTATTACGATCGCACCTATTCTAGACTATTTCTTAATTTACTTTCATGTTTGCATGGCTTTTCAAACAAATACAAGAACGATTACCTTAGATGGACAAATCTATCACTTTCGTGGCCTCTTTGACAATGTTTATTGTTTTTTTTTCTCTGTCGGCATTAGATGTCGGCATTCTAATGCCGACAGAGAAAAAAAACAATAAATGAACTGAACTTAGCGCTCTTTTGTAGTTTTGTTGTTAATTTGCAAACGGCGTAGACTACGTGTATGATATCGATGCCCAGAAATTGATTGACTATGTTCAACCTCCCGCACGCTCGCCAACGACTTGAGTTTTGGATTTGTTTACTTTGGGGAAAAGTAATATTTTGCTCAAAACTGAGGTAATTCTGAATGTTCTGTAAATATATTTCCGTAAATATTGTTAAATAGATCCATCAAAGCAATGATGCTTGTCATTTTATTGCCGCATAAAAAGATGAATTTAAGTGCGAAACACCGCATTTTTGTACACCATGTTTTGAGACGTGATCGGATGAAGCCGCCATTTATTATGGTTAGGCTAGGCCTGGGCTAGCCGCAGCGCTCGTGCGTGCTGATGGCCGGAAGACCTGTCTGCGAGGGGGCTGGGTATACGATTGCTATAATCATATCGAAGACTTCCTCGAAGCGATTTTAGAGTGAGTATGCGCCTTTATTTGGCAATTATATTTGTTGTATTTGTGGAGACAAATAATGAAATAAGAATTATAATAATGGTGTCTGCAATTATGGGGAAATTGTCATGAATTTGCTCAGCCACGCTCAACAAATCTGTTCGGTTGCACCTCTATCACTTCCATTCCATTTTGGCTGCCGACGCACAATTTGGAATTTTATCTTCAGG
>JBAMJV010010074.1:100000-245342 GCA_037951105.1 Echinarachnius parma
ATAAAGAGTCGCTTAGAGCCTAGCTTTCAATCATAGCAGGATCATTGCCCTGATAAAGATCCTGCTAGGATTGAAAGCTAGGCTTTATAAAACTCTTATCATAAGATATTTGATGGAAATTTTACCTAGGCACTGTCGTCAACAGAATGATACCCAAATGATTCCAGTTTGGAATTTAGAAGGTTTCTTTTATAATGTCACACCACACAAATTTCAATGCCTCCCTTATTTCTTAAAAGATTATTCCCATTATGCTGTATTTAATTGATAGAAACCTCCCTGAAAGCTGAATGTAAAGGTTGGCATCTCTGTAATCATGCTTCTCCCATGTTTGTTTCAGGCATGGGCCGTGACGCGACGTGTGTCCCGTGACGACTGGATGGAGTGGCTGCGTCGTCTCAGCATTGAGCTCCTGAAGGAATCACCGTCCCATGCCCTCCGATCATGTTGGGCCCTGGCCCAGACGTACAACCCCCTTGCAAGGTTAGTTAAAGAAGTTATTCAAAGTTCTTCCCTTTCTAATTTGGCACATAAGCTGGCGCCTATTTCCGATCTGTAGCCTTAGGCCAAACATCTACTTTATTTAGTGAAAATTACATAAGGGGCTAGTTCTCTGCTAACTCTTGTGTGTTTAACTTCCCTTCTCCATTGTACATTATCCATGCAGAGTGCCTGGCTAAAGGGAAGAAGGTACCATTTTAAATGACCTTTGGTATGACCCTGTCAGGGTTCGAACCGGGGACCTCCCGTGCAAGCAGCAAACTCTATAACCGCTAAGGCACCATGAAGAATGCGCTGTGGCACAGGGCATTCATAATACTGGCAGGGAAAGAGTGAATGAACTTTTGTTGTTTCCTTCCTACAGAGAGCTGTTCAATGCAGCCTTCGTGTCATGCTGGTCTGAGCTGACGGAACAGGACCAGGACAGTCTGATCCAGTCCCTGCAGAAAGCCCTGACCTCTCTGGATATCCCAGAGATAGTCCAGATCCTACTCAACCTGGCAGAATTCATGGAGCACTCGGACAAGGTACTTTGCATTGTCATAGAAACGTGCACTTTGTGTGCTGGATTGATTGCAGAATGTATCCGATGACCATTGTAATAATATAATTGTAAAGTGCTTAGAGATGATTATTAATTGTGATAGGCACTATATAAATCGAGGATATTATTATTATTATTATTATTAAACACCAGATTCTCATCAGTGGCACCACTTTAGTTCACGCCAATGGCCTATTCCCACTGCACTGTTTCTCATTCTGTTTCCTATCCATTTGACAACCGGAAGGTACTGTTGTGGACCAAGTTAGGAATGAACTAGTAGGATACTCTTAATTTGGCTCCATTTCATGTGGAACGGAATGTCATGGAACTTCAAAATTTGCTAGATATTGATTGTTTCGCCGCATTTTGGTCGGACAGGAAACGGAAGGAGAAACAGTACAGTTGGACTAGGCCATAAAAAGTCATACATTTTGTTACCAGTACTGTTTAAACCATGTGGCACATGTGAAATTTGACCAGCCCTTCGCCTTCATTATCAATGAAAATCCCTCTGCAAAGGCATCCAGACAAAGCGTCTCTTGACAATTTCAGTCAAAGTATAACCGGTCACCAGTAATACTGTGTCCTGGATCATCCAGGACCTTTTGTTACTGGTGACCGGGTTATGTTACTATGACTGGAATGTCAAGCGACTCTTTATCCTGATGCCTATAAGCAGAAATAGAGGAATAATTGGATTGTTTTAGGTCTTTATATACTGCAGGTGATCGCCAAAGCATATTTAATTTGTTTATATTCTAATTCGTGTTTTAGGGCCCACTAACTCTGAATACAGTCCTGCTTGGGGAGAGGGCTTCCAAGTGTCAAGCCTATGCCAAGGCTCTTAGTTAATCTAAATCTTGGTCTTATTTGACAGGTGATCTCTGTATACAGGTGGTTGTTAAGGCACATTTGTCTATGCAAATGTCATTTAAGCTGTGATCTAGGGTCTACTATAAATGTATTATTTAATTCATTTTGTAGGGCCTTCTGCCTCTGAATACAGTCCTGCTTTGGGAGAGAGCCTTCCGATTTAATTGATTATTGGTCGCTCTTTAGGTCTTTATATACTGCAGGTGATCGCTAAATCATATTTAACCTATTTATCATTCTCATTCATGTTTCAGGGCCCACTGCCTCTGAATACAGTCCTGCTTGGGGACAGGGCCTACACCAGTGTCAAGCCTACACCAAGGCTTCTATTAGATTTGACTATGAATTGATCATTTCATTCTTGTTTTAGGCCCTACTGCCTATAGACTAATCTATACATTATTCTCATTCATGTTTCAGGGCCCACTGCATCTGAATACAGTCCTGTTTGGGGACAGGGCCTCCTAGTGTCGAGCCTACACCAAGGCTACTACTAGATTGACTATGAATTGATCATTTAATTCTCGTTTTAGGCCCTACTGCCTATAGACTAATCTGTAAATTATTCTTGTCCTTGTTTCAGGGCCCACTGCCTCTGAATACAGTCCTGCTTGGGGACAGGGCCTACACCAGTGTCAAGCCTACACCAAGGCTTCTATTAGATTTGACTATGAATTGATCATTTCATTCTTGTTTTAGGCCCTAATGCCTCTAGACTAATCTATACATTATTCTCATTCATGTTTCAGGGCCCACTGCCTCTGAATACAGTCCTGCTTGGGGACAGGGCCTCCAAGTGTCGAGCCTACGCCAAGGCTCTCCATTACAAGGAGGAGGAGTTTCACCGTGGTCCAAACACTGAGATCCTTGAAGCGCTTATCAGGTAATGCACAGAAACACTTGTGTAGTTTTTTTTTGTTGCTAAATTTTTTGTAAACGAAAACTATTGTGCAAGATTCTTTACGAAATGACTGCATAACTGCTACTTCAGTGTTGAGCCTACACCAAGACTCATCGGTTTAAAGAGGAGAAATTTCACCGCGGACCAAATACTTTGCTCCTTGAAGCACTTGGGTAATACTCAGAAACCCTAGTGCACAATAAACATGTATGTCATTTAAACATATTTGTTTATGTTGCTATGATTGTAAAGAAAAGATTGCATAATATTTGCTATAAAATTACTGCTAAACGGATACTGAAGTGGAAAGCCTATGCCAAAGCTCTCCATTACAAGGAGGAGTTGCACCGTGGTCCAAACACTGAGATCCTGGAAGCATAAATCAGGTATGTAGAGCCAAGAGAGATTATGAAAATGAATTTTTTATTCAAAGAGTAATTGTTATTTGTACTAAGTCAAGACATTTTATGTAAAATGCTTGCATTTGCTTGGAAGAACTTCTTGATGACTATTAATTTGAAAAGAATGCTCTCCAGAGAATGGAGATTGTGTGTACATCCCATGACCTGGGTCTGAAATGCAATATAAGTATGCTCCCCTGGGAGTTGAAATGGTGCGGGTTTGCACTGTATCTGATGTCCATGGGTAATAGTTTGCCTCTGAATAGGCCACCTAGATATAAATGCTATATATTATTGTGATATTATTTTTATTTGTGTCATTTTTGTTTTTATTTTGGTAGCATCAACAACAAGCTGCACCAGCCAGAAGCAGCCACGGGTGTGCTGCAATACGCCATGAAGAACTATAGAGCAGAGCTGGTGAGTCAATGAATTTACTTATTTATTCGTAATCGCCTAGACATTTGAATCAACTCTACTACAAATACGCCCTTTATCTTGTGCCACGCTGCTACTTTATATAAAACAATGTGTAGAAGATATTTGAAGAAGAACAAATATTTATTAATACTATGTTGCTATTTGTTTGTTTGTTTGTTTGTTTATTTTATTTCCACTTTTTCAAAACAATACAAAGAAACATCATACAAATATATATTATAAGTAATAAGTAAGTTTAACAAAATATGTTTCTAATTAAAATACAAGCAAAAAGAAATATGTTCATTAATAACAATCCATAGTGAAAATAATTTGCATAATATAAAATAAGAAATAAAGGGGAGAATGGATATCTTATAAGATGCTTAATAAGTTTATAACAAAGGAAAAAGCAGGAGACCACATGTCGTAAGCGTAGAAGCTTGAAGATGACAGTGGCCTCTGCCGAGTTAGCAAATAAATAACAACCTATGCAAGGGACGCGATTAAAAATCCATTTATCAATTGTATTGATAATGTTTATATTATATTCAAATTTAAATAAGATATAGGTGTAATGATTCCAAGTAAGCATGGCTGCATTAATTTCGAGTGAAAATAACAAAATATCTTTAGTCATATGTTTTGTATTGAAAAGTGCATTTGTGCATAGTGCAAACAAAAAAAAGCTTGGTGCATAAAACAATAAAAGACTAATACTGTGAAATTAAGTGTGTGTGTTTTCAATTACATATAATAATATTTAGATGTATGCAGGGCCTTTTCCTATTGACAGCCAAAAATAGAACAATTCCAAGAAATTACAAATCAAATTAATTAACATTTCTATGCAAGATCTAGCAAATTATACTGAGTTAACAAATAAGTTTTCATGTTGGCTTTAAATGAATAAAGGGAGGTCCTAATTTTAATATGGTTAGGTAAATTGTTCCAAATATCTGGTCCATGGTGTCTAATTGATCGTAGGGCTAAACTAAGTTTGGGATTATTAAGATGGTAATCATGAGCATGTCGAGTTAAATATGAGTGTACGTTTACATTTAATAAATAAAAATCTAAGAAAGATGCTGGAAGTGTTTTGGAAGTATACTTATACATAAAAATGGCAGTTTGGAGCGTGTGTATATCATAAATCTTTAACGTTTTTAATTGACTAAATAAAGGGTTAGAATTTGCAAGATAATTAGAGTGTGTACAAATACGAATTGCTCTCTTCTGCAAAAGAAATATTGAGTTTATTTTAATTTTACTACAGTTTGCCCATATAATATTACAATATGTTATATACGGTAAAATTAAAGTATTATAAAGAGTAAATAAAGATTTACCATTTATCAAATATTTCATTTTATACAAAATACCAATATTCCGGGATATCAAAATAGTTATATTATGAATATGTTCATTCCAAGACAAATATGAGTCAATGATAACTCCTAAGAATTTAGTGGACTGTTTTTCTACCAGGGATACACCATCTATAAACAAATTACATTGTGGTTGGTCTTGGGAGTTAATAGTTCTAAAACGTATAAAATTAGTTTTACTTATATTTAAGGATAATTTATTACATTTAAACCATAATGAGATATTACACAAATCATGATTTACAGTATCAACAAGTGTATTAATATTTGTATGTGAGTAAATTATATTTGTGTCGTCGGCAAAAAGAATGTAAGTTAGAATATTTGATGTTCTTATTATATCATTAACATAAATTAAAAATAATAGTGGGCCTAAAATGGAACCTTGAGGAACTCCACTTGTGAGGTTCAATTTTGAGGAACTATTAGAATAATAATAAACATACTGTGTTCTATTTTTAAGATAGTCCTCAAACCAGGATAGAGCAAGGCCTCTGATACCATAGTGTTCTAGTTTATGAAGTAAAATTGTATGATCGATGGTATCAAAGGCCTTACTCAGATCCATAAAAATACCTATAACATATTCCTTTTTGGCGAGAGATTCAATTATCTTATCACAAAGTTGAATTAAAGCAAAATCAGTTGAATGATTTTTTCTAAAACCGAACTGATTAGGAATCAAAATATCCTGCTCATTCAAAAAAGAAATCAATCTATTATACACCAATTTTTCTAAAACCTTTGAAAGACTTGATAATAATGATATAGGGCGATAGTTTTGAAGTTTAGATGGGTCATCTTTTTTATAAATCGGTATAACTTTAGCAACTTTTAATAAGTTAGGACAAGAACCAGTAGAGAGAGAAAGATTAAATATATAAACCAATGGAGAAACAATAAAGTGTATTATTTGCTTAATAAGATTCATACTTAACCCATCCTGTCCTGATGAATTACTTGATTTCAGTGATTGAACTATACAAACAACTTCATAAACCGTTGTGGGAGTACAAAATAATGAATGTTCAGAGGGTTCACCAAGGTATTGAGAAAAATGATTATTACCCGCATCTATCTTAGAGGCTAATGTGGGACCTACATTAACAAAATAATCATTAAACAAATTTGCACATTCTTCCAAATTATTAATATTTTGTCCATTGACATTAATGTTTGTATTTATATGTTTTTTCTTACCAATAAGATCTTTTATAATATTCCAAAGTGAATTATTATTTTGAGTACTCAAAATTTTATTTGAATAATATAATTTGCGGGATAGCCGGATAATTGATGTTAGCTTATTTCTATATTTTTTATATTTATCTAAATCAGTATTAACTTTACTTCTTAATGCTTTCTTATATAATCGATTGCGAGTCGCGATCGATCGTAAAATTCCCCTAGTTATCCATGGTTTCTTAGCCTTATTTTTATTTAACTTAATTCGAACCAAAGGAATATTTTTATTATAATAATACATTAATTTATTCAAAAATATATCATATGCATTGTTAGCATCAACTAAATGTAATACATCAACCCAAGATTCTGATGCTAAGTCAGCCCGAAAGCTCTGAATATTAGCATCCGTTTCTTTTCGAACGTATATAAACTTCGTGGGCTCATGTTTAAATAATTTAATTGTAGGGGAAATAACAAATATGGGGAGGTGATCAGAAATATCGAAATACAATATTCCATTCTGAGTGTTTTCGTTACAAATATTCGAAAATATATTGTCTATTAAAGTTTCAGTTACATTAGTTATGCGGGTAGCTTTATTAATATGTGGATGGAGGGAATAAGAGGACAGTGTAGTTAATAACCCAAGTCCAATTTTATTAAATGCAAGTGGAAGTAAATTAATATTATAATCACCCATAAGATAAATGATTTTATTTTCACGCGATATTAAAGAAAGACTTTCTTCTAATCCATCCACAAACATATCAACATTACTATGAGGTGGTCTATACATCACTCCAACAAGTATATTTTTAGCTTGTTTATTTATAATTTCAATAAAAATATATTCGGAGCCATCTACATGTAAGTCGGGTCTCTCTTTAAATAATAAAGAATCATGAATATACAAGGCTACTCCACCCCCTCGTCCATAATTACGATCAACTCTAATTAATTTATAATTTTCTATATTAAATAAAGGAGGTGATTTATTATTCAACCATGTTTCCGTTATCCCTATTATAGAAAAAGGAAAATGCTGTATGGAAGAAAAAAATAAATCCATAGAATCAAAGTTTTTATTCATGCTTCTAGCATTAATATGCAACAAACTAAGGGACTGTTGTTTATGGTCATCGTTATTTAAATTAAATGCAGCATTAAACTCATCACTAGTATAATATCTTGACTCATTTTCTAGTACATCTTGATTAATTTCTATATCAAAATTCATATAAATAATTTCAATATACAATTATCAAAAACAATGATTAAGAGATGGACCCATGTAATGATTTGTATATTATGTAGAATTAAATTGTCTGTTTGATATATAACATTAAGCGTATAAAATACATCACTTCGTACTAGTCTCAGTATAAACAATAGTGTCACCATGGGTGCATGTGCAGTGACTTGTGCAAGTGCTAAAATAATACAAAAAGTGCTGAGTGAATAAACGGTACGAATTGCAGCCATTGATGGCGGTTCCGGTTTAGTACTGACCACCGCCAGGTCAAGAAAAAGGAGGAAAGAATAAATCTTGAAAGAACGTATAGCACTATCAAGAGGTGAGAAGAAGAATGCAGATTCTGAATGAATCAGTTAAATGCGCTAGAGTCTATAAAGGTTACGAGGTACCAAGGAAATGGGTGACTCATTGAGAGGATCTCCCATGTATCTATCACACACAACAATAGTAATACTATTGTTGCATGTAGCAAACACATGGGAGATCCTCTCAAACATCAAGGAATTTCTATTACAATAAAATCGTATCGACACAATAGACCGCCTCTGCAATGCATGCAACTAGTGCGCGCATGACGCCAGACCATCCGCTGGCAAGCCCAACAATAGCAACCATGTCAGCTACCACTGCCAAGCCCGCGAACGGGCAGTCCCACGTCACACGCACACCACGTGCACACACTGCAGAAGCGGTCTATTTACAGTATGTTTGTCATTCAACTTAACTAATAATAAGAGTGTTAAACCAGCGAGTTACCACGCGGTTTACCTCAATGCATGTGGGCAGTTCTTAAACAAATGATAACACAGACAAGATATATTTATATATAGAGAGAAGAAGATCGCAATCTAGAGACTAATCTATACAAGGGAATTGTTAACAATCAAAATAAAAGTGTACAACATCAATCATTCCAATTAGAATTATATTGATATATAATTCTAAACAATTCTATTTTAATGTTAGTTAGTAACTTAATTAAGTGTTAGACATCTTTTGTAGTATATTTTATATTGTTTATTATACTATTTTACTGCCCTGCACTGGCAATTATATGCCAGTGTCCTGGAATATGTATTTCCTTTTTTTGTTGGTGGAATTTGCCTAATAAAGTGATGATTTGCAATTAAAAATGTATGTAATTTTTGTTAGTAGCAATACAATAATTGTTTGATTTTTCAACTTACAGCAAATCCAAGAGACGTGGTATGAGAAACTCCACGACTGGGACAACGCACTGACGGCGTATGAGAAGAAGCAGGAGCATTCTCCTGAGGACTTTGACTTTACTCTGGGCCGGATGAGATGTCTTGAAGCACTCGGAGAATGGTAAAGGCTTAACCCTAATCAGGGGACTGGGAAGTATGGAGGAATACACATGCTTGATGATGATGATGACGAAGATGATGATTATTATGTCGTTGTAACTGTTATTATAATTATTAGTAGTATTGTTGATGGTATTGTTATTGTTATTATTATCAAACTTAATATTATTATTATGATGATGATTATTGTTATTATTATTATTATTATTATTATTATTATTTTTATTATTATCTTTCTGTGATTGAATAGGGGCCAGCTACACGGTTATTATAATTATTATTAGTAGTGTTGATGGTATTGTTATTGTTATTATTATCAAACTTAATATTTTGATTATGATGATCATTATTGTTATTAAATTATTATTATTATTGTTATTATTATCTTTCCGTGATTAAATAGGGGCCAGCTACACGGTTATTATAATTATTAGTAGTAGTGTTGATGGTATTGTTATTGTTATTATTATCAAACTTAATATTATTATTATGATGATGATTATTGTTATTAAATTATTATTATTATTGTTATTATTATCTTTCTGTGATTAAATAGGGGCCAGCTACACGGTTATTATAATTATTAGTAGTAGTTTTGATGGTATTGTTATTGTTGTTATTATCAAACTTAATATTATTATTATGATGATGATTATTGTTATTAAATTATTATTATTATTATTATTATTATTATTATTATTATCTTTCTGTGATTAAATAGGGGCCAGCTACATGGTTATTATAATTATTATTAGTAGTGTTGATGGTATTGTTATTCTTATTATTATCAAACTTAATATTATTATAATGATGATGATCATTGTTACTATTATTATTATTATTATCTTTCTGTGATTGAACAGGGGCCAGCTACACGGCGTGGCCTGCAACAGTTGGTCCCAGGTGCCCGATGAAGGGAGGCAGCGCATGGCCCGCATGGCGGCCGCAGCGGCCTGGGGCCTAGGGGACTGGGACAGTATGGAGGAATACACGTGCTTGATTCCTAGGGACTCGTACGATGGGGCCTTCTATAGGGCCGTTCTGGCTGTGCATCAGGACCACTTCGGACAAGCTCAACAGGTGGGTTATTTTCCTATATTCTAAAAAACTGTTATCCCCATTCTAATACTACCCATTTTTAAAGTTTGAACAATTATAAAAATACCATTACTGGGCCAGTATGGAGGAATACCTGCTTCCTAGTGACATGTACGGCGGGGTCTTCTATAGGGCCGTTCTGGCTGTGCATCAGGACCACTTTGGACAAGCACAGCAGGTAATTTTCATCTTATGGAGATCCTGCTCAAGAGGAGGTCTTTAACACCATCACGCCTGTCCTAAGTTTTTTTCCTGTATTCTGAAACAAATGAATTTCTCCTCTTCATATTCTATTTCTTTATTAGTTTCCTTTAGAACTAATCATACTGGAAGAATAACCTCTTCCTAAAAATAATGACTCCTTTATCCTCTTTTCTGTAAAATGCTGTGACACTTATGTGAATAACGCTATATCATGTTTATTTACGTGTACTTTTGTTATTATTATTATTATTATCATTATTATTTTATTGTAATTATTTAATATATTCACACTTTTTGTCACATTGCAGTGCATTGACAAGGCACGTGACATCCTGGACACAGAGCTGACCGCCATGGCCGGAGAGAGCTACGACAGGGCGTACGGAGCCATGGTGTCCGTCCAGATGCTCTCCGAGCTAGAAGAGATCATCCAGTACAAACTGGTGCCAGAGAGAAGAGAGGTCATCAAGGAAATGTGGTGGGACCGACTTCAGGTAAATAATAATAATGATAATCAAAGATAATTCATCTGATTGTGATATTGGTAGATCAAAACTGATCAGTGTGGGGCCATGATGTCCTTCCAGATGCTCTCTGAGCTAATAGAGGTCATTCAGTTTTCGGACCCTTTTTTGTCACCTATTGCTTTCTGGGGAACCTGCTGGCTGCTGGCTGATTGTAAAATTAATAAATATATATATATTTTGTTCACAGTCAAATTACTATATTATATTGGACTTGGCGTTTCAAACATCTTGTATGTTCTTTCTCAGAAGTTGTACTGTGTCTGACCACTAGATGGCGCGGTCAGACACGGGTCCCACTCATGATCTTCAAAACATGTTTTCCTTTTATATTTGTTTCTTTGTATGTCTCCATTCTACGTTTATATCTCTTTCTTTTTAACCCTGCAGGGATGCCAGAGGAACGTTGAGGACTGGCAGAAGGTGATCCAGGTCAGGTCTCTGGTGATATCGCCCCAGGAGGACCTCAGGACGTGGCTCAAGTACGCAAGTCTGTGCAGAAAGAGCGGCAGAATGGTGGGTCAAGTTTTTTTCCCTTTTCTATTTGTATACATTTATTATTATTGTTGCTTCCTCGTGACAAGTCGATAACAAATCTAGGAGAAGCTTCTGACTGCAACGGAAAGTTGTCCTTGATGGTCTTTCCAGGTGGACCTCAGGACTTGGCTGAAGTACGCAAGAGGGGCAGAATGGTGGGTGCATTTCTTAATTTCTGATAAAATCTACCTGTATCTTGTTGGAAATCTATCTGCATTTGTTATTTTTTGCATGGGGACAAAACTAGAGCTTGGTTAAATCCCTTTAATCCCTAGTTTTTACTACGTAAGACAAAGCTAGGCCAAGGTGATGTCTGCAGTGGCCCAGGTCTCTTGTGATATTGCCCCAGGAGGTCCTCAGGACATCGCTGAATTATGCCAGCCTCTGGAGAAAGAGTGGCAGAATGGTGGGTGCATTTCTTGTCCCCTTTTCTATTTGTAATATTTAATTTACATGATTTTTATTTTCACTTCATTGAGACCAGTCAAAACCAATTCTAGGAGAAGCTTCTGGCATTGATAGGTGATGCTACAATGTTTGAACAAAGTCAAACTTTGAATCATTGGAAACTTCAGATGTTCATGAGTATAAATGGGAACCATGGTCAGGAGCTAATTAGCCTTGTGCATTTGGCAGCATAAGCTTTGTATGCTTCTCAGGGAATTGAGAAAGTGTGCAATATAACTTTGTAGGTTTGAACTGTACGTGATGACCATGGGTAATAATAGTGCTAGGAGTGTTAGGAGTGTCACGGCTAGGTGCTAGGAGTGTCACGGCATGACAGACATGTGGGGCGGTATAAGACTCCTCTTTTGTTATTATTATTATTTGTATTATTTTGAAAATCACCTGTTCTTTCCTCATTAATCATCACAGATTCTGTCTCACAAGACCCTGGTGATGTTGCTAGGTGCAGACCCATCCCTGCAAGATGGGAGCCTGGAGTCTCTGGCCCCGCTCATCAAGGACCCAAGGGTCATCTTTGCCTACATCAAACACATGTGGAAAGATGGCATCAGGGTGAGTTGGAAGGCTATAATAGACTGATTTGGGTTTCAAGTTTATAGTACTCTAGATTCAGCCATAACTGGGGGGCCTCAAAGGAAATAATACTTCTATCTATCTATCTATCTATCTATCTATCTGTCTGTCTGTCTGTCTGTCTGTCTGTCTGTCTGTCTGTCTGTCTGTCTGTCTGTCTGTCTGTCTGTCTGTCTGTCTGTCTGTCTGTCTGTCTGTCTGTCTGTCTGTCTGTCTGTCTATCTATCTATCTATATAATACTATCTAATAATACATCTGACATGTTGCATAAGGGTGGGGATTAGGAGAAGGGGTGGTAAAAGAATAATTTGTTGGTTAGCCTTTGAAGAAATTACTTGTTGCGCCTGTCCAAAGTGATCCTGATGCACAGCCAGTACGGCCCTATAATAGAAGGCCCCTTTCATTTTGGGTAAATCCCTTGTAAGTGTATGCAGAGAGTGTGTGTTCTACCAACATCAAACTGTTTTTATTCTGAGTATAGCTACATGTATGTTTAATATTGTTTTCCAGCCCGTTGCATTCACCCAACTGCAACAGTTCGTTCAAACAACCCTGATCCAACATCCGATGTTGAACCTCTCCAATGGTGATGAAAAACCAGACTGGCGAAAACTAATTTATTGCTTTTATACTATTATACATATGAACAAATCTCCTCTCATTTGCAGAGATGGTGTGAGCTATTCTGGGTATAACTATCTTTAATTTTGATTTCTCTTTTCCAGCCTGTTGCTTTCACCCAACTGCAACAGTTCGTACAAACAACCCTGATCCAACATCCGATGTTGACCCTTGCCAATGGCGATGAAAACCCAGATCTGCAAAAACTACTTGCAAGGTAATTTTGTTATTATTTTTTTATGATTACGGTAGATGATGTTTTTTTTTCTTAGTATGCTTAGTATTTTATTGATAAAACTAGACCAGGGCCCTGTTGCAGAAAGAGATCCATTGTAAGTTACAATTAATTATAAGTCAGAAAATGTGCGCATTTCAACCAATCAGATTTGCGCATTTAGTCACATGATCTGACTTACAATTAATTGCAATCGATTGCATCTCCTTCTCCAACTGGGCCCTGATTGTAATCTAGCATTTGGAGTCCTTTCGTATTTTTGAGGGGTGATTTCTAGAAGAGCATATGTCTGAGTGGAAATATTGTCATTGAGGCAACAAGATAATTTCTGAGGGGAATGAAATACATTTATTGTATGTAATTACAATAATATATTGCAGTAATTTATATTGAAGCGTTAATCCTAAACTTTGTCTTTGTTCAATGTTGCTATAAATAGATGCTACCTGAAGCTTGGTGAATGGCAGCAAAGTTTGGAAGACCTCAACCAGAACACCATTGAACAGATCCTTGGCTACTTTAAGCAGGCTACCGAACATGACCGCGACTGGTACAAGGTGAGAGAAGGGACATTAAGTATTTCTCGAAATTAGAAATGACTTGCTGGCCAAAATTTAGCTTTGGTCTACCTAAGTTTCACTTATGCCTGATACTTACTCTACTAGCAATCTTAGTTGAGCAGAATTTTAATATATTTTTTCTTGTTTTGGGCCACCCATACCCTGTTACGGACTGCAAAAACTTGATTGTTTTAATTGACCTACCTGCCTGACAGAGCAACCATGATAAAAAAGTGGTAATTTCTAGTCCTGCATAATAACTATTTATTAATACTGACAATAATCAATATGTGGCATTTAATTTTCCTGAGAATGATGATTTTAAAAAGGATCAACACCCAAAAGTTATTATTTCATATGTGCACCAAATTATTATTATGAGTCTTGTTTTGAAGCCTAAGAAATAACATGAATATTTCGAGAGATATTTATGCAGATATTAAAAATCATATTAACCTATAATTATCGGTAAACCACGGGTCTGTTCTTTCAAAATCTCTTTTTAATATTCCTTCACACTGCCCAAAACCTATTGATATTATGAATACAACGCGGTATGTGAGAACCGCTAGAGTTCTAAGTATAATTTGTGGATTTTGTCAATTTTACTATTTACCTTTAATATTTCTTCACACAGGCTTGGCATTCGTGGGCGTTCATGAACTACGAGTCGTGCCTCCACTACAAGCAGCAGGGACTGCAGAGCAGTAACGGCACCACCGCGGCGTCGACTGTCACCAACACCCCCACCACCCCCTCGGCCCCAAGCGCCCCCACGGCCCCGAGCGCCCCCACTGCTGCTGCGGCCGATCCAGTGCTACCTTCCTCCGCCTCCGACCCCATCCTCTTCGACTCTCCTTCCGTGGGGGGTGATGTAGATGGGGAAGGAGGGGCAGGAAGGGAGGGGGATGGTGAAAGGGGTGATGCAAGTTCTCCAAATATTCAGGTACGTCTTGATGTCATAATGTCTTAAAATATAACATTAAAGCCAAATAACAGTATTGGGAAAGTTACAGAAAACATCTATATTGGCCAAACTAATTGATCAATATTGGTGAATTAGTATAAAAGAAGGGCTTGTGTGGTAAAATCCTAAATATTTTTCATATTTATTATGCTGATTTTAGTGAGTGTCTTCTTAAGACATTCTTATTTGACTATGTCCATACAAAATGTCCATACTCTAGTTATTATTATCTTTGTTCCTCCTTCCTTCTTTCTTCTACAGAACGACTATGTGGATAAGTACGCGGTGCCAGCTGTTCATGGATTCTTCAGGTCAATCTCTCTGTCCAGTGGAAACTCCCTCCAGGACACTCTAAGGCTGCTGACCCTCTGGTTCGACTACGGCAACTCGACAGAGGTCTACGAGGCGCTGACCGAGGGGATCAAGTCAATCCAGATCGACACGTGGTTGCAGGTGAGTGCAGATTGACCTGTTGCTTATGGGAACTTGGTGGGCTATGTACAAAGTCTATGGGGATTCCAGAATCTTGATCGGAACGGGATAAGCTAAAATTGTGAATTTGCTGTGATGGTCATGAAAATAACGATATGGTGATGATGATGTTGATGATGATATTTTATTATGATGCTAGCAAGTGATGAAGGCTATGTTGGTGGTGTTGAAGATAGTGATGATGATGATGATGATGATGATGATGGTAATGATTGATATGATAATAATGATAATAATGGGGATGATAATAATTATGTTGATGAAGATGGTGCTAAATATGACAAAAATGATGATGATGATGATGATTATGATATCTGATGGCGAAGACAACGGCATCATACATTTTGCTAATGATGATGTAATGTAAATGGCATGTGGTATTTTACGCTGTACAGTAATATTTTAGATGACAGTTCTTCACATAATCACTCATTCTTTTAAAATCCTAAATATGTGACTATAACCGAGAGTGAGTATTGTTGCAGGCCATGAAAATAAAACCAGTGTGAAAACAGGGCTTGCAAATACATGTATGTATTAATTAAAGACATAATTTAAAGACACAATACATCACTTAATTGAATACTGTGCCCAACAAAATGGCACATTCTTGTTCTTACAATATTGAACATTAACATAATTTGTAAAGGGTCTTATCATTATGATATAAAGCATGTATTTCCTTGCTCTGTTTTGTAGTTTTGAATTTGCTTGGAATAGGAGAGATTTAAAATGCTGTGCAACTTTGAGCTATTAATAGATTTGCTCTCCCGTTTCAAAGCTACCCCAGTTCTTCTGCATCTACAAACACAATTACTTTGTTTGAAATGCAATCTACCTTGAAATAAACAATCAGGGAATGCCTTTACACATATTCACATATTCACAAAGTTATTTTTATTTTTTAAAACTCTAACCAAGAATCTCTGATTTCTATTACCATCATGGCAGAGCATGAATTCTATAAACAAGTGTAGTGGAAACTCTATAACTGTTGCTATGCCAATGTCATGCACATTGGTTCTGGTTGGCTGAATAGTTTGGCATGTCGAAGCTTTACTTGTGTATATATACTGTATCCCAGTTTTAGTGTACCACCTTTTCTTTAAAGGGATCTAGTAACATTGATGACATGTGCAAACAGTGATGAATGGTGTATTTTTGTGATCTGATACATGTCTACTTAGTAACATGTGAACATTTTACGTTAAAGGAATTTTAAATGGCCAAGTAATGAGCGAAAATTGCAAAGTGATATTCGCTAACTCATTGCAAATTTCCAATCACTAATCAAAAATCTAAATCATAAATATCTTTTTAATGAAAGGGTAATAAAAAAAACCCCCAAACCTATTCCATGCTTCTATTGGTAAGAAAGTAACATCATGAATCATAGGAATAAGGTAAAACTCCCACTGTCATGCACGTTGGTTCTGATAAGTAGCTACGTAGATCTGCAGGCCTTGGCAAAATCAGTTTCAAATCTATTGATTTTGTTTATTATCCTCCCACACACACGTACATGCACGTACGTGTTTAACAGTAGCTAATGCAAAATCAGTTTCCAATTTTATCAATTGGTTTTGATCCATTGATTTTGTATTAATCCTCCCACATACATGTACATGCACGTACATCTATAACGTAGTTAATGTAAGGCTAGGCAAAATGAGTTTCCAATTTTATCAGTTGGTTTTGATCCAGTTTGACTTGATTGCGATAACCTCTTCCAGCTATCACATCAATTTCACTCATTTCCTGTGTTCTTGGGACGCTGGGGCAAGTTGGCTGCCACGTCATCTTCAGATGTAGGGACTGGAGACCCATCATACATCTGTACATGTTTAGCGTGTATGTTTGTTAAAGAGTATCACCGATTACTGTACGTAATATGTAAGAAATATACATGTAGTGAAAATTGTACGAGATGTAGTGAATCCTTGGAAGTCTTGCTACAAAAATGAGAAGACTTTTTTTCTTGGTCACTTGGCTGCCAAGTCATTTTCAGATGTAGGGACTGGAGACACATCATACATCTGTATATGTTTAGTGTACACGTATGTTTGTTAAAGAGTATGACTGATCGTACAGTACGTAATATTTAAGAAGTATACATGTAGTGAAAATTGTACGAGATGAAGTCAATCCTTGGAAGTCTTGACTACAAAAATGAGAAGACTTTTCTTGGCAACTTGGCTGCCAAGTCATCTTCAGATGTAGGGACTGGTGATGCATCATACATCTGTACATGTTTAGTGTTCATGTTTAAGTGCATGTCTGAATTCTTAAAGTGTACGAAATAAGCGAACGTTAAACAAACGGAGTTACCAGAGGACTAGCCCCTTTCTGGAGCTTTCACTAGTTACAGTAGACGTTTGGCCTAGGGCTATAGAATCGGAGATAGGGGCCGCCTTATTTTCCACATTGGCATGGGAAGGACGTGCACCAAATTTAACATGTGTACATGCATGTATGTATGCAATAAACAAAAGTCTTATTTTGTAACTTTGATGAGAATCAAGCTTTATTTATATAACAATCAATTAAATCAAGTAAATGTGATTTAAACAGTCAAAATTCTAAAAATAAAAAAATATATTTTGTAAGATCTTCTGATGAGTAGGTAAGTATACTACAGATGATCGAATATGTCACTGACTCATCAAGAACCGACAGCGATTATTTCTTATCAGTGATAGTGATACCAAATGACTTGGCAGAATTATTCTACTCATCTTCTCATCATTTTATTGAACCCTTTCAGGACGGACTGATTTTGCTATAACATGCATTCTCCATAGACTCCCGCCCGAGTATTTTCGGGACCAGTCCTGAACGGGTTCAAGGGGGAATTCAACCCCATAAATGTTATGTTTGCTATGAAAGAGGGTAAATGGGAGGATTAATGGGTGGAAAACTGAGCGTAAATGGTAAAAAAGTTATGTCAGTTTGAAACTTTGTTCAGAATCGCTTGTATTGTGAGTAATTGATAGTCGTGACTTCATTTGCGAGCTGCTGCCATTGTGATTGGTACATGACTATACAAAATAAAAATAAATTATTCCTGAGAAAGCGATTTTTTGATAGTACAGGATAAAGAGCAATGTGGTTAAAGGGAAATTATTGATGTGGTGGAGAGGTTGTTTTGAAGGAAAATGGATGCTGAATAGACTGATTTAAATCATCTCTGACACTGCACTGTCAGTGATGATGCTTATTAAGCTCCCAACAGAGATCACAGATGACTTGCCAAAGTTACTCAACCCATCTTCGTCTTAATAATTGAATTATGACACTGCGCATGATGTAAGGGCAACGATAGTGGTGGCGGTAGTTAAATAGCCCATCTTTTAATGGCCTGTCACCACCCGTGACATATTTGGAAACCACTGAAAATATTCTGGGAAATGAACCTAATCATCAAAATGACATCTGACATGTCAAATTACTTTCACTATGATGTGGTTTATAAGGTGGTTTATAAGGTGGGTTTTAATTCCTTGGTGAAAATCGTTATGGTGAAGTGATAAAGAAAACACAAAACCATCTCCCATTTGATGACACACGCGGTACCCCGGGGTACCGTTGTACCCCGGGGTACCGCGTTGTGTAGCGCCATCTTGTGTCCACTCGAAGCACAACCGTATTGCGTTGTGTATGCAGTGCAGCGCACGATTGTATGTACGCTATACCCCGGTACAGCCCTAAATAATAAATAAATAATTAAACAAAATGGCGGATATTCGTTTGGTACCCCAGGGTACCATTTATGTCATCATTTAAAAAAAAACCATTGCTATTTCAGTGTACTACATTGTACATGTATGTATTTCTGTGTAGGCTTATGACTGAATCATTTAATTCTTTTAGATTTTAAGATATCGTAATACTTGTGTGATTTGATTGCTAAAATTTCACTTTTAAGCAATTTTCTCCAATCGAACCTTGACATTTACAAATTATTTAGTTCTTTATTAATACATGTGCAATAAAAGTGAAGATTTTTCCGTAAAATATAGAGGGCTTTAAGCCTATCTTATAAACTGTATAAGATCTGCAAAAACATTATTTGTACCTGTATACTATTTATTCAATCAAAGCATACTACCAGTTATTTATTAGATTTTGTCACTTTAGGTTCTGAGAATGAATGGGTTTATTTGGCTGTCGGAGCCAAGATGTTGATAATTTACATTCATGTCGCAAGATGGGATGATCAAAATGTAATAACTTGTTTTTGAGGATCAGAATTCAATCATTTTGTTCAGTGAAGCGCTTTTAGCTCAGTCATGCTACCAGGGGGTGGTAGACTGGTTGGTCCCTCTTCGTATCATTAATTTTGTGCAAAAGAAAAGAGGGAGAGAAAAAGATCTTCGAGACTCTAGAGCGAGCAGATATTATAGAGGATAAGACAATACGACATAAGATAAGAGAAGAGTAGAATAGAGAAGAGAGGAGAGGAGAATAGAAGATGAGAGAAGGGAAGCAGAGCAAAGAGTAGAGACCAGTGCCAGGAGAGAAGAGGCTAGAATTGAGAAAGAATTCATGAGAAATGGACAAGGACAGATGGTACTCAGAGGTCGGTGTGAATGCCCATCTCCAAGGTTGGGTGTTAAAATCATTGGTATAGCCAGGGTCAATACAGAGATTGTAGGGGGGGGGGGGGGGGCAAAGGGAGTGGAGGAAGAGGGGGGGGGGGGTGGTCAGATTTCAGGTGAGGTTGGGCAACAACAGTTGCTACTCAGAGGTCGGTGTCAGTGCCCATCTCCAAGGTTGGGTGTTAAAGGCATTGGTATCATAGGTAGCGGCCAGTGGTGTAGCCAGGGCAAAGCCTTTTCAGGGGGTCATAGCGAGTTATGGGGGAGGAATGGATCATGGTAAGAAATGTTGTATTCAGGTGGGCAACATTCGAGTTACAAATTATATGACAATTTTTTTTTAGTTTGGTATCGTAGGTAGTAGACAGTGGCAGGGGGCCACATGGATGTGAGAATACCCATATAGGGGGAAAATCACATCCCTTGCAGGGAAAAATTATTATAATAATAATAATTATTATTATTATTATTATTTTTTTTTTTTTGGGGGGGGGCTACTTTTCAAGCTTGCCTGCATGAAAATAACACTCTATGCAAATTTAGGAGGGGGGGGGGGTGGGGGGCTCTTTTATGATTTTTGGGGCTCTTTTATGATTTTTGGGGCTCTTTTTGGCATTTCAAGGGTGAATTCGCCCCAAGCCCCCCCCCCCTGTATTTTTTCCACTGCTCCCTTGGCTCAACACAATAGCTACATCACTGGTAGCAAGCAGCAACTGTTGGAGGCTAATTAAGTTCATGGTGACAATATGACCCCTTCGTCGTCGGGTCACTTATTTCCTCTTTCCAGTATACATGTATCTGCAACAAGTGTATCGATATAGGGCCTAAGATTTCAATCGGATGAATCCTGTCAGAATCTTCTTCAGAGGCTAAATGACGAAGGTACAGAGAACCAAATACTAAAAAAGACATGTTCTTTATATGGGATGTAAAACACTTCTTTTCCATACTACCGTATTCATGTACATTAGATATACATACATGTGTCACTCTATATATTGTTCCTTGTCTATTAACTGCTATTAAAAAATCAAAATGGTATTTATGAGGATTGTATTGCAAAAGTGTTCAGGAATATTATTCGCTTTTCCCCCAAGCGACACATCTTTACTATGTTGGTATATTTACATGTTTGTCCCGGTATGGTTATATTTATTTATTCTCAGGTATCTAGGTATCCCTAGGTATCTAGGTATGGATTGGCTTTGTCACATGTAGTATTTTGTACAATAAAAAAGGATGACATAAAGCACAATGTTGCAAATAAAAACACAATCTTTCTCACAAAAAGACTTGTATTGTAAGAAAAGAAAGACAGAAAGTGTCTCTCACCCCTTTCTATTATTTTCTTTACTTAGGATAATTTTTAACTTGCTGCACTCTACATATTCTCAAATCTCAACGATCATTGTCAGTTTCATTTTATATTATGTTTATGTTACATTTCATAGTTTGTTTTCTTATATTACATAGATAGAGCCCTATATTCCATAGTTGATTCTCATATTTGCTGACCGATACATTCTTAATTTCTATTATTCAAGGGTAGATCTGTTATTCAAACCCACACACTTACTTTTTATCTACCAGCCTGTTTGGGCAAGTAAAATACTAAATTTTCAAATTTGACTAGCCAGAACAAAACATTTACTTGGCCACTTACTTCTAGATGAGATTTACACATTTATAAGGATTTTTGCTTAGTAATTGAATTAGTAGGCCTAATAGTTGCCTGATCAGGCAACCAAGCTAAACCATTTATGAAATTTTACTTGCCCAATATCAATTTTTGACTTGCACTGGGCAAGTAAAAAGTGCAAGTGCTAGTGTTGAGCCCTTTTTAAAATTTCATAGTACGTACTCCCGATGATAATAGAGTGGTGAAGTGTGATGTCATCATAAATCTATTTCTAGAATTTTAAAATTTGAACTTCATTTTCCGAAAGAGCATCAAAAATAATGTCCATATGTCGAAAATCAATTGAATATGTTAAATATTGGCTGAGATATGCCCATCCGAATTAACTTTACTTCAATGGGTAATCAGTGTTATAGTGCTCTGGTTCATAACTTTATGAACCAGAGCACTATAACATTGATTGCCTATTGGAAAACAAATCATTCGGATGGGCATATCTCAGCCAATACTTAACATATTCAATTGATTTTCGACATTTGGACATTATTTTTGATGCTCTTTCGGAAAATGAAGTTCAAATTGAGAAATTATAAAAATAGATTTGTATGACGTCATAGCTTCTGTACTAGCTCAATACTGATGATTACTGTTTTAGTTTCTATATTCCATAGTTTGTCTCCTATATTCCATGATGTGTTGTCAGATTTGCTGACAAATACAATTCTTACTTTCTACCATTTTAGGGTAAATTGATCTTTCATTTAATAGTACTCCTGAGATGACAGTTGTGAGCATTCTATTGGTCATATGACATGATAAATAACACAGCAGTTCCTCTTTAAGTTTTTGTTGAGTAGATATTTGAAAAGAAAAGGGTATGCAGTAATTTGTTTAGGGCTCCATCATATCATCTCGTAGTACATTACATGTAAAATCAATTATTTTTTGTATTAAGAATTTTAAGTGTTCATTTATTCATGTTCATTATTAGTGGATATTGTATCTGGCAAGAACATCAAAGTGCGGCTGCATCAAACAAACCTGAGCTTTTTAAAATTCCTTGAATTATGTGTCATATTTCAAGTATTAAATATCTTTCTCACTATTGGTAAGTGTTCATTGAATTGAAAGTGTCTTTAAACTTGTATATTTTGTATGATTCAAGTGTTCAAATTGTCTTGGTACATTTGAACTACAAGTGTTCATTGAATTGCCACAGTAACCTCCAACCAGAGACATACATGTATATAACATAGCAGTGTGGTGCTATGAGAACGGGTTCGTGGTGAATTTGTTGAGAAAATATTGTTTTTGACACCTCACTGCCATACATATTATCCAAGAGGAACTAAGAATACCCAATTCAAAGACACATAAAAGCACATGGCTGTGGCTGATGGAAAAGACCTTGCAAGTAATATGATGTCATCATCATTGGCGTAGCTAGGATCAACCTTCTTTCCTGGGCAAGGATGGGGGGCGGGGGGGGGGGGGAGAGATCCTCTTTAGAGGGCAGCTAAGGTAAACAAATAAAATGTCCAGTTACCAGTTTGTATTACTTTACTTTTATGCTCACAAGAGCTGGGGGAGGGGTGGTGAGGTAGTAAGGAGGAGCTTGAATAACTACTATGGGGGGGGGGGGGGGGGGTGGGGGGGATATTCCATCTCGTTTCCCCATTATGTTTAATAAGTCATGGTTATTATCGTTCACCATCACAATGGTTGTTCATAGTGTACAAATATGTGTGAAGTTATACTTCTTGGACTTCGTACTGGAGTGTCCCTGCACGTGGGAATTCCTGTCTACATAATGATTTTTGTTTTAATTTTGTTTTTATTATTCATCGGAAACATGAAGAACTGCAGTGTCGCCATGGTAACTCTGGTACATATTTGATTTGTTATTCATGACAATTAAAATTCAATGAAATACATGTTTTTATCTACTAAATGTTAAACAAGTGGCACGTTTAGTGATGTAATGAATAACTTGTTATGCAAACAAAAAACAGAGAAATTGGTTTGTGCAAATTAATTTTCATTCAAAGGTAAATGGAAGACATTTTCAAAAGAAGTGCCACCTGAACTTTAGACTGAGACTACTTTGCAGTAAGGTTAAATTTGCTTTTATCTTGAGTCAGGGGAAAAAGGAATTCTTTTTATGAAAAGAAGACTTACAAAAATAGAATGTGTAACATGCAAGGAATCTGTTAATTTGTCTGGTGCAACAGCAAGTGCTGGAGCTTAAATGCAGGACGATTTGCAGCAGATATTTCTATTGACCGGGGGGTGTTGCATAAAGAGTTGCGATTAATCGCAAAGTTGTGATTGATCGCAAGTCAGAAAACATGAGAACTTGAGCCAATCAGATTTGCGCATTTAGGGGCATTTTCTGACAAGTTTGTGATTAATCGCATCTCTTTATGCAACACCCCCTGTTCCCTCCTAGATTTTTCAATTTCCATTGAGTTAATACAGGACTCACCAGGTTCCCATGGGCAATGCGTTAACCCCTTGACCACGGGAACCGAGAGGGTTGTGTACAAAGTCTATGGGGATTTCATAAACTCGTAGGGAACGGGTTAATTGTCAGAAGGTGTAATTTGTCTATTTTCAACTCGTCTTTATATAGCTAAAATATCATGTCAATCTATAAGAAATATTGTCCAGAAAATCTTTGCAGTTGGAATACTCTTAACTAATTGAAGACTCTTCAATTTCAACATCTTATTCTCCATAGACCTTTATATTCAATGGAAAATACAGTTAATGTTTGATTCTCTACGAATTTGTTTTCATTTTCCTAAGAATGATACAAAAGCGTTATTACCCCAAAACCCATTAGGTTTGTCCGCTTGTGTGAAAATACTCAAAGGAAACTGATATATCCCGGAGAAAATAAAGTAAATTGACACAACTTTAAAAAGAATGTTTATTTGCAGTTGCTCTCGGAAGTTTAACAGTTTGACCTCTTGTGTTAACACACTTGAAGTTGAGATGCATTATGAAAAGATCTAGACATTTCCTCCATTTGTACACAAATTTGTACTTGTGAAAGAATTTTGTAATATCACTCCTTCCTCCTTTTTTAAAGAATTGTAATTGTAATATAAAGCAAAACAGATTTTGGGGGAAATCGAGTTAGAGGTGATCAGCATGACTCCACCTGGCAAATATGTGCACTTTCTTGTGAACACTTCCCAATACGAACCACTATTTTGCCACTTTAGAATGAATTAACCCCCACCCACACCCCCGCGGATTATACCCAAGATAACGGTACATGTATATTTGGCAGGGGTCTAGGAAGAATGATTGCTGCACAACAGTCAAATGGTCAAATAGGTTAAAACCTCTTAAAGCTAACTTGATTTCGGTAGAAATTCAAATTCTACACCACAGCTAGAGTACATTAAGCCACTGAAGACTATTTAATGTTGGTATACACATATAACACACATTCTCCAATAGACCCCAGCAGGAGTTATGTCAGGACCAGCTCTGAAAGGGTTAAATTGAGCCCTCTCATTACCACGATCATGGGAATTGTGTAGCGAGGCAGTTAAAGGGAGCCTACACCCAAACATAATCCTTTGATATTTATAAGTGATTAGTTTCGAAAATCCATTCCATCAGCGACCATAGAACTATGTGTCTCCCAATGTTGTTTCATTCAAACTTTATAATCATAACTACCGAGCTACGAATCTTTCATGGTCCTGCAGAAACAATTATACTGTTAACCCATTGCTTACAGGAACCAGGTAAGTTGTGTACAAAGTCTATGGAGATTTCAGAATCACGTAGGAAACGGGTTAAGTTCCAACAGATGATAGTCATCTTTGCCCCTGCAGACCCATTAACACTATGATGATAAGTTTTCTAATTATGAACACTTTTTTTTAAGGAAACCTATTATCTGACCCTTTTGGTGGAATGGACTTCTGAAACTATTCTTTTTCATATGAAAAACAAATTTTTTTTTGGGGTGTGGTGGTTCCCTTTAACCTTCTTGTTCACAGTCTGGAGTGGTTAGGACTCACAGTGTTTAATAAACTTGTAAGGAATCTCAAGTTCACATTTTATTGGGAACATGTGTGATTCTCATTCACCTTTCATCTGTTCTCAGTGCTGGATGTTAGACTTATTATACTGCCAAGGCCTACTGCTTCTGTTTTATTAAAGTGTTTGAATACTCCCGTGAAACTTTAAAGGGAATTTACCTTTTTTTTTAAATTAAGAAATATATGCCACTAACAAAAAATGTGCAAGCTAGAAAGGGTACATAAACCTGGGTGACTTTGGCCAGAAATATGCATTTGAGAAAGATGTATTTTCATTGAGGCTCACTTAATTGAACAAATTTCTGATTCTTTACATTACCCTATAAGAATATATTTCAGAAATAAGAAATTTGTTCAAGTAAAGTGAGGCTCTATGAAAATAATATATGATCTTTCTCAAAAACTGGCCGAAGTCAACCCGGTGGCCAAAGTCACGGTGTAGGGTAATAGACATATGAGCCGTATAAAGTGATAGAGACATTCAAATTAGCAACAATATTAACCATAAATTTGATTTTTTGAGGAATTTTGACTTCAAATATGATTTTCTCAGCTAGAACTTTCTGCTAGAAACTGTGGCTCTTCTTTGTGTGAGGTGGGTCACAAACTGTGTGGGTGAGGGTGAAAACATTTGTATGTTTGGAAGAAATAATAATGAATTGCTTTCAATTCAAGAAAAAAATTGAAGTGGATGTTTGTATTATAAACATGATCATGCATTGTAAAAAAGTTAGCCTGTCATTCGGTCTGCACTAATTTCATGTATGTACCATTTCGTCTACACTTTGCTAGTGAAATCAGAATTTGAAGGCTAAGGATAATGGATTAGGACTAGGGTTAGGGTTAGGTTTGGGTTTGGGTAAAGATCAAGTTCTGAGTTGGGAAAATTCAAGTTTAAGGCAGACTCGGACCAAATGGAGGTATACCAGCCGACAATGAAATGTCATAATTGTTTATCTCTGTAAAACATTCATTCATTCAGGGCCATGACATCTCCGTGAAATTGAAGATTTATGAGCCGTTTTTATCAATCCAATAAAAGCATGAGAAAATAACAGAATGACATTGGGCAGTAAACACAGCTCTGTGTGCTGCAGGATAAAAAGATGACATTTTATGTAGTACCATGAACAAAGATATCTTCCATAAGTTTAGTCTAAATGCTTACATTGTCTTTCAATTCATCAATGTTTGGAACCAAGTGAATCTAAGCCCATTTTCCCACGCTGTACAACATACAACAACAGGTGTGATTATATTTTGGACAGGTTTTTTTTCTTAAAGATAGTGTCCTTCTTTTGCAAGTTCAGTAATAAAAATATTCCGTAAACCACAAGGATACTATGGACAGTGATAAAGACTTCAAATGATGCAAGAAAAACCAATCAAGTTTTAGTCAAACTGCCAATCAATCTGTGTGTGATTTGTATCCCATTGCCAAGTTATATCGCAAATCTGATTTCTAAAACCAAAATATGTTTAATATTTGATTTGCGAAGCACTAAAATCAATCTAATTTTGAACTAAAAGATATTTTCAAGTTCTGATCTTCTCACACTGGCATTAAAATAATATTTTTTGTTCATATAACACGATAATCTTTTTGAATAGGAAAACACCTTTTAAATTTTTGCTTGCAAAAAGAGAGCAGTGACATTAGTGTCTGATGGTTTAGTTCTAGAACTACACGAAACAAGAACTCATATATTGCACAAAGATTGAATGTACATTGGAAGAAATTTTTTTTTTATTGAGTACAACGATTGGGAAGCTCAAACGATTCCTTTCATTTAATTCGGACATTCATTATCAGTACATTTGATCATATATATAACAATAATATCGCGTATGAAAATATGAAATATAATACATAATTATTAAAAGATCGAACCATTCATTAAGACATATCTTCATTTTTAGCACATTAATAATCTTGAAAAGAATTGCATATACAGTACATACAGTATCATACAGACAAGCAAAACAATTCTAATTTTTCTTGATAATTTTGTCAGGCAAGCAAAGTTAAGCCTTTTCTATTTTGGTGGCCCACTGTCCCATGGTCATAATTAGATGGCCCAGAAAAACACTTGGCTACTTTGGCTTTTAAAATCTAGTATAAATATCCCAAACCTTGTTTCTTAAAGGGTACCACCACCCAAAAATAATATTCTTATAAATGAAAGGTAGCATCTTTAGTAGTCCATTCCATCAACAAGTTCACAAAAATATGTTTCCAGAAAAAAATCTATAATTGGATAACGCATCACCATTCTAAAGCATGCGTTCATGGATCTGCATGTACGAAGACTACTTTGTCCAGAGTGAACTAATCGTCCGGGATTCTATTGTCTCCAAACGTTCGCGTGAATAGCATTGGCGCACTCGCAAATGTTTGGCTCGTACGGAACCAGGAAACAATAGTGGTTCCGTAAGTGGTGGAAATGAATTGCTTTGTTTATGAATTACACCATGCACCCTTTGCAAAATGTTGGGTATCTATTTGATATCACAAAACGGTACCAAAACATATAATTATGAGTTGTTCTTTGCCTGGTGGTCCCCTTTAAGGCCCTGGGCCTAAGGTTAGATATTTAATTTAATAGTTGAGTAACATAACATTTCAGGTAACGCAATGCTAGAAGTGAACTTTTTTGCCTTGTGGCCCAATTGTTCAAGAACAAAAAAAAAATCAGATTTTTCAAATTCTAGTGGCCCAAAATCTGAATCTTGTTGCCCCCCCCCCCCCAAAAAAAAAGAAAATTATAAAAAGGTAGTAATTTTTGTTTTATTTGGTTCCCCATTTGGGCCAGTGGCAGTGGAATTTAGGATCAATGAAATTTGGTGACCTGAAGCGAATTTGGAGCACTGCATAACCTAAAATGTACAACGTAATGCAACACGGTGCAACGTAACGTAACATAACATTGCATAACATATGATCCATTACTTTTGTTTCATTGTGAATTGATTGAGTGGCCACCGGTTAAAGGTGAATGACAGTAGTGGGAAACGCCCCACCCCCCAAAAATTAAATGTACGCTCTTATTACCAACCATGTGAAAGAATATAATTTTTACTAATATGGGATTATACAAATTTGGCCAAGAAACCGCCTAATAATTGATATATTTGCATAATTATAAAATTGATCTACTGTACATTGATATCGCCAACGCGGAATCGCCATACGCTACGTGCAAATAACCTTGTGCGTTACACGAGGTCTTCGCTATACGGGCTTGTCCCCGGCTTGTTGATATCTCCAGCCCAGCACTAGCGGCGCGGACAGGTGCGAACGTGCGGTGGATTTATACATTTCACGGGCGGGTATTGGATTTCTTCCGATATTTCAGTATTTAACGATGCTTAGGTTTGGATTTTACCACCCAAGCCCTATTTAGATACTTATTCCAACAATATTGATTAATATTGATCAATATAGATGTTTTCGGCTACTTTCCCAAAACTGGTATTGGGCTTTAATAATGTACTGTAATCTACTTATATAATTGATATTATTACAGTTAAAGGGATCTAGTAACTTTGTTGACATGTGCAAAAATTGATGAATGGTTGATGCAATGTATAGTGTTGTTATCCCATATGTCCACAGGGTATTGTGTGAAAATTTCAAGTCAAATGGACATTGCATGGCCAAGTTATGAGCGAAAATGCAAAGTGATATTGGGTGATATTGACGAACTCACTGCATTCACTTTGTACAGGGATGAAAAACTCGCCCAGAGTTTTTCTTATCTGAATATTTCGATCGTACATATCTTTGTAACGAAAGGGAAATTTGAAAAACCGAAACCTGACCCATGATTTTATTGTTAATACGAATACAACAAGGTATGAGGGAACCACAAGAATTAAAATTGTATTTTGAGGATTTGGACAATGTTACTAAGTCCCTTTAACATTTCAATTCACTTATAAATTACTTCTACCCAATGCAAACAAACATACAGAAATCTTACTATTATATCATAAATACATAAATAATATGAATACATTTTGCATTACAAAACACACCGACACGTGTAAATTTGGAAATTAATAAACAGTTTTTGATTTGTTTTATCTTCAAAATTCTTCTTGTATATGACTCTGACTGCTTATGTTTTTGAGTCACCTCTTTATTAATAAAAAATATCAGTTTTATGTCTTCTCAAATTCATTTGTGAAACATTTAAACTTGTTTGAGTAAAATAAGAAATATATATTTAAAGCCTTTGAGAGTATAGTTTGACAATAAAGTTGATATATATAGAATAAAGACATTCACAGTGTTATTGTATTTGGGAATCATGCAAAAACGCAACATAAATTCAGTTGAGAAAATCAAAATATATGTAAGTTGTTTACAAGTTAATAATAGACAACTTATTATTTGTCTTTTTTTGCATTTCACCTTTCTGAAATAGCATGTGAGTTGTCTCTTATATATAGTTTGTGATTGGTGAAATATCTCTTCATTTTGAATGTAGCATGAACAACAGTTATCCAGATCAGTTGTCTCTTTGACTTTATAAACAATATGCTTCTGGGTAAAGTTGATTCTTTTCTTTTGTAGAACAGCAAATATCCTGAGGTCTTATAAATAGCTGTTGCTGCTTACTTTCGAAAATGGAAAAAAAGTGTTGGACATTTTGAACCAGTTTGTAAAGTTGTCATTGAGTCTCTTTTATGTTTTGAACAACATGTATCCAGAGAAGGTCGTGTAGCGATTGCTGTTGCTGCTGACTTCGTTGTCGGCGTCGAGTACCAGCCACACCTGATCTCCCACTTGAAGCTCAAGAATGACACTGTTGCTGGTCGAATCAAAAGCATCCCTGTTATCATAGTCATGCACCGAGACTTGCATCTTGCCATTCAGCATCAGCTTGACATAGGGGTTCTTGTGCGTCGATGCCATGTGGATGTTGAAGACAAAGTAATAAGCCCCCCTAACGGGCGGCGTATAGATACCCGTGTAGGCATCAAAGTTGTTACCGAAGTTGGTAAAGATGTGCTCGAAGGTGATGATGATGTCAGATTCGCGCGGCGCAGTCAGCGTGGTCAGGCGTGCGGCGGAAAAAGCACTGCGGATTTCCGAGGGAGCGGTGGGATCGTTGTCCCCTGATCCTGGGGGACCCCTGGGACCAACCCTGCCCTGGAGACCCGGGATTCCTGGACGGCCAGGGGTCCCAGCAGCACCCTTGAGCCCAGGCAACCCTTGTGAACCGTCCCCACCCTTAGGGCCATGTGGTCCAGGACTTCCATCGTGACCGTTCGTGCCATGGTTCCCGGGGACTCCGGGAATCCCGGGGGCACCTGATGATCCCGGTGGCCCCTGAGGGCCTGGCATGCCCATGCTGCCTCCAGATCCCCCGCAGCACTGTACGCATTGCGATTCCTCTGATGCTGTTGTAGGCGCGACTGTAGCCTGTCCGTTGTTTCTCGACGTTCTCAGCCCCCTGTAATAATCGCGAGCGTCCTGTGCCAGAACCTTCCCAGTAGGCAAATGCGACATGGAGCCGATAACAAGGAAGACGACAAGAAGGATATTTCCGGAAGAACCCATTTTGATGCTTCTTTTGTCTACAAGTACCTTACAAGGTTTCAATCCAGTGATTTTAATGGCTCCTTGAATGTTTACAATTTGGAGCACTTCACATAAGAGTTCCAACTGCTTTATGAAGTCTGCGTAAAATCCTTGGTATATCCTTACTTTTCCACACAAGAAGTTCTGTTTTACTTGAGTTCCGTAACCTGCAAAAGAGCACAAACATGATAGTGTTTAATTGTCACATTAATAATTAATTAAACTCACAAAAGAGCACATAAAGTATCGTCAAAATAAAACCCAAAGTAATTTGATTTATGTGAACTCGTCCATTACCAAAATTAAGAACCATATAACTTGTGCAAAATATCCACTGAAATAGAGTTTATTAGACACAGTTTGAGCCCCTATCAAGTGGAAATTTGAGTTCCATCATCTGAGGTATTCTAATGTCTTTGTAATCAGAATAAAATTTGATGTTAACCTGTTTTGGTTTAGCCTATTAATCTTTCATATAATTATAACTAGGTATATTTGAAAGCAAGTTCCCATTTGTAACAGATAAAAAAACATCCTATTCTGTCTGATTTTTGACAATCATTTATAATATATTGGGGGGAAAAAATAGCAAATAGTTACCTTCTTACAGTGTATCCAGAAATTGTGTTCAAATTGATAACAAATCACATAATAGTATATCCACATGAATGAAGTGCTTTTGACATGAAAGCTAAATCACCCAGAAGCTAAATTTTGAAGACCAATACTCCAAAATGTTCATTCATCAGGATCGATGAAATAAGTTTGTTCCCTTTATTTGCTGTAAAGTTTAAGCAATCTTGGAATCGAGCAAGGCATTAAATGCTGCTGGTAATGATCCGGTACACAGTGTTTGCTTGCACAAGATGTGATAATTTGAGCCACATAGTTCGGTCGTCATGTTCAGAGGAGAAAATTGTAGATAATCATTTCATCAGTCTCAGATAATTGATGCTCCACTGGTAAAGAGGTAACTCTATCGATGTGATACCAACGAAGAAACAAAATAGTGTTGAGTTTGATTAAGTTATCAAATCAAAGGATGCATCACAGATTCTAATGCTAGTATGACAAATGGATTCCTTTTCTTAATGAAGAGTAGATGATTGGATGAAAATCGTAAAAGATCCTTGTCATGAAGGGGAAAGTTCTCCAAGTAAACGTAATCTGAATCAATTGGCGATTGTACATGTAGGTGCCTGCCTACACTCTGCTAATTGTTGTGAACTGAGTTCAAAGAAGATCCAGTTTTCTTGATGAGGAGAGGACGAGTGGATGAAAAATGAGAAAGTTTCCGGTAATTAGACAGATGAGAAAAGTTCTCCAAGATTGTCTACATTATTCGCGATTGGATCCCTGCCTGCCTGCACTTTTGTCCATATGAACTGTGATTACAAAGATCTAGTAGATTTCTGTGCATTTTTTCCCCCCAGGGCAATGGGCGCACACCGCTAGTGTCACACACTCTGCTGCACTGTAAACTGTAACTTGCTGATCTGAGGTGCCAGGGATAGCTGCTAGCTGATTGGCTGGCCGTGCCGCTAAGCCCCGCCCACTTGCTTGCCAAAGTCCAAGCACTGGCCAATTGGGTAGTTGTTGTTGTTTCTTTTTCTTATGAAGAGTGGGTGGGTGGGGTTGTTTTAGGGTGATATAATTCAGTTGTGAATATTTGTTGTAAATTTTTGAAATTATTATATGTTAGGGGGCATTAAGGTAGTTTTCTCTAAAAGATGGGGGGGGGGGGGGGGGGGGGGGGTTCTGGATGGAATTCATTTAAATACTTATTGTACCTGGAGTTTAATTGTGTGTGCAGGGCATATTGGAGCAAATTGGAAATAGTTTGATGGAGTTGTTTGGGTTGGTATGTGGGAAATCACTTTTGTGTTTATATGTGAAGAGTTTAATTGGAGTGATCTGCAAGTTTTTGAGGGTGGTGAAAGTCATTTAATGAGGGTTCTATGAAGAGCTAATGCACTTATCTAAAGGTGATAGCTCGTGAGCGTATTATTTAGAGGAATAATAGTGTGTATGCGTGCGTGTGTGTGCGTGTTTGTGTGTGTATGTGTGTGTGTGTGGGGGGGGGGGGGGGTGGTGGGGTATTTGATGGAAGTAATTGAAGTGTACAAATTAAAAGTGAATGGCAGTAGTGTGAAATGCCCCACCCCCCAAAAATGTAATGAATGCTCCTATTACCGACCATGTGAAAGAATATAATTTTACTAATATGGGATTATATAAATTTGGCCAGGAAACCGCATACTAATTGATATATTTGCAAAATTATAAAACTAATTTACTGTAAATCGTACCGCCAACGCGGAATCGCGCACACACTACGTGCAAATGACCTCGTGCTCTACACGTGGTCTTCGCTATACAGGCTTGTCCCCGGCTTGTCGATATCTCTAGCCCAGCGCTAGCGGCGCGGACAGGTGCGAACGGGCGGTGGATTTATAAATTTCACGGGCAGCCATTGGATTTCTTCCGATATTTCTGTATTTAATGATGCTTAGGTTCGGATTTTACCACACAAGCCCTTTTAAAATACTTATTCAACAATATTGGTCAATATAGATGTTTTCGGCTACTTTCCCAAAACTGGTATTGGGCTTTGATATGAGCTCGGTTATTGGGGGGTCTTTGAAATGATGGTGTGTAATGCATGATTGATCTTATATGCATGTGTTGCTTGTTAGGGTGCTTGCGTCAAGCCATTGAAATGAATTATTTGTGAGAAGTTTGATTCATTTTCTACAGGAACTTGGTGGGTCCTTTTCAAACACTATGGAGTTTGCTCAGGGAACAGGTTAAACAGGGGAGGGTGAGGGGAGGTTGATATAAACTGTGCGTGATTGATTGCTAGAAAGATTCATGACACAGAGCTATCTAGAGAGCTTCTGGAATCCGGCTTTGATTATTTTCTGTGAAGGGCGGTAGGAGGGCAGCCAAGAAAAAAGTGATGACACGTCTGAACAAATGATGTGAAACCATAGGGTGGGTCGCTTCATTATTCTAGGTTTAACCCAATGAAACCCATTTTGGACTGGTCCTTTTAACCCTTTGTTTACAGGAACCGGGTAGGTTGTGCACAATGTCTATGGGGATTACAGAATCTCAAAGGGAACAGGTTAATGGTTGGGTCTATGGAGATGGCATGGTTTGTCAAAATGAAATAGTTGTTCTAGCTTTTGGGTTAAAGGGATCTAGTAACTTTATTGACATGTGCAAAAAGTGATGAATGGTTGATGCAATGTATATTATTGTTATCTCATATGTCCACAGGATATTGTGTGAAAATTTCAAGTCAAATGGACATTGCATGGCCAAGTAATGAGCGAAAATGCAAAGTGATATTCAATAACTCACTGCACTCACTTTGTACACAGAAGAAAAACTCGCCCGGAGTTGTTCTTAATATCTGAATACTTCGATTACGAATACAACAAGGTACATGTATGAGGGCACCGCTAGAATGACAAATTTATTTTGAGGATTTGGACAATGTTACTAAGTCCCTTTAACATTGTGTACTGTGCTCAAGATATTGTGGGCTTGAGTCCCGAAACAAATAATGATATATTATGTTATTATAGCCTGGCCTAATATGGAAATCATCTCTAGGTGCTTTACAAATGTAAAACACCTAGATCTATTTAGTACAACATATATTTCCTAAAAGCAAAAAACACACAGTCTACAATCAAGTTCCTATGATGAGAAAATATTATTGATACAGTATATAGTTTAAGGAGGCAAACTTTCTGCAAGACATGGATTACCAAGAAAAGATGACTTCTGAAGAAAACACTCTTCAGTTATTTGTTATGATTTGTGCGGGTGAACTGTACTTAGTAATCAAGTTATGTTTTTTTTGTAAAGTTAATTTTGTGTTACTAGGATTAGTTGCGTGGACAGTTGCAATTTATTACATCCATGTGCAATATGCCCCTGGGCTAGGCTCCAACCCACATAGACATGTATACTGGTAGCCGTATTAACGTGCCATGAACTTGTGGGACACATCATTTCTTAATTAGCTTGCCCTCAAAGCAGCGGCTTTGCCAGGGTCATTCACAGGGAGTGGGGATGGGGACAGGGATGGGGGCAGAGAGGGGGGGGGGGGGGGGGGCAGCCCCCCCCCCCCCGAAGCAGCATTTGCCCAAAATAAAATTGGTGTTATATACGGCCAAGTCTGACTAAGTGCATGGCCACCAGTCTACATAGCAGCCAACCTGCCTATAACTACCACCAAAAGTGTTCCCCTGTAGAGAAAAACAATGTTACGTAACCCGCTTATATAGCTAACCTATATTTCAATAAGATCGAAGATTATTAATACTTTCCTTAAAAGAGGATTAATGAATGAGGTTAACATAATGAAATGAAATCAGTAATTGAATAGGAGAATTCATTTTGTATATATCTATGAATGTTGATATCTTTTTAGATCTCTATCATAGATAATAGATATAATTGGAATACATACAATTTAAGATGAAATATAATAAGATTAATGCCTAACATAAAATTACAAAGCTTTCTATTAGAGGGACATAGAATTTAAGGTTTGAATATTTAAGTTAATTAGAATTACAAGAATGATTTATAAATAGTCAGTTAAAGGGACTTAGCAACATTGTCCAAATCCTCAAAATAAAATTTCAATTCTAGCGGTTCCATCATACCTTGTTGAATTCGTATTAACAATAAAATCATGGGATCGGTTTCGGTTTTTCAAATTTCCCTTTTGTTACAAAGATATGTACGATTGAAGTATTCAGATAAGAAAAACTCGCCCAGAGTTTTTCTTACCGTGTACAAGGTGAGTGCAGTGAGTTAGTGAATATCACTTTGCATTTTCGCTAATTACTTGGCCATGCAATGTCCATTTGACTTGAAATTTTCACACAATACCCTGTGGACATATCAGATAACAACAATATACATTGCATCAACCCTTCATCACTTTTTGCACATGTCAACAAAGTTACAAGATCCCTTTAAGATAATGAATACAGAGATCTCTAGATAGATAAGGGGAACATCCAATTTAACATTAATGACTTGTAACGAGAATGTATAACAAGATATGCGAGTGTTGATATTCCCAAATATGATTATAAAGTAAAAGAACACAGATCTCTACTTAGATAAGATAAAATTCCTAATTATGACTAGGATCAAATGGAGTTAGAATTATCACATTCTTACATTACGTGTACATTTTTAGAAATTATATTAGATCCATCATCAAGAGTGTATATGGACGGATCTGTATTTATGGGGCTTTCTTTAGATAAGAAGGACACACATTTAAAGGTACAAAAGATCCATATATTTGTTAATATTTCTTACATCATATAATAGCTGGCATGATAACATTATCATGTTGGCTTTGGACTAGAGGTCACATGCTTTCTTTCAAAATGGAATTATAAAAAGAGATGCATCTTAAAGGGATCTAGTAATCTTTCTTGATATTTGTGCAAAAACTGGTGAATGGTTGATAAAATGTGTATTTCTGTGATCTGATATGTCCATTGAGTGATTTGTGAATATTTCAGGGCAAATGAATGTCATATGACCAAATAACAAGCAACAATGCCCATTTCACTGACTTTGTACACAGTTATAACTTTCCAGTGGATTATTTAAATTCTGAACACTGCAGGCGTAAATATCTTTTTAACGAAAGCATAATTCTAAACCAACAATAAACTGTTTGATGCTTCCATTGGTAATATGAATACAACAAGGTATGAGAGAACCACTTAAGTTCTAAGTAGGTAAGTTTTGTGGATTTGGACAATGTTACCAGATCCCTGTCAATAGATCACTTTAATAATACACAGTACAGGCATACCATGTTTCTGTTGACAATAAGTTTAAAAAAAACACCACTTTATGTTACAGGTTTGCGGTCTAAAGTCGTTCTCTACGTCATACAAAAGCTACCTAATAACACTCACTACTCCTTTATTGTGAAATGGTTTTAGTTGCTTTATTGACATGCCAAATAAGTTATTCTCCTCAGCTCAATTATGAAGAAAAAAAAACCATACACTGGTACATTTATAAAGAACATGAATTAAGTAGCTCCCTACCTCCTAAAAAGCTACATAATAACACTTACTGTACTCCTTTATTGTGAGATGATTTTAGTTGCTTCATTGTGCCATATACAAAAATAACACTCACTACTACTCCTTTATTGTGAGATGATTTTAGTTGCTTCATTGTGCCATATACAAAAATAACACTCACTACTACTCCTTTATTGTGAGATGATTTTAGTTGCTTCATTGTGCCATACAAGTTCTTCTCCTTGGCTCAATTACGAAGAAAAAAACATGCACTGGTGCATTTATAAATAACGTGAATTTAGTCACTCCCTACCTCCTACAAAAGCTGTGTAATAACTTTCGCTACTCCTTTTATACCATGAGATGATTTTAGTTGCTTCATTGTGCCATACAAGTTCTTCTCCTTGGCTCAATTATGAAGCAATCTGTTACATAAAGACCCTGTAAATAAAAAACACGAATGCAAAATTCTTCACACATACAAAATAGAATTGGACCTTCAAAGTTTTCCCTCGTAAGTAGGTTAGCGTGGGATTATATACGTGTAGGACTAGAGACGGGTAATTATCTCCTTGTGTGGGCAAATTGGGATTTTTTTTTTTGCTTCCACTACTTCAATCTGAAGGCAAGATCTTATTTTGATTATAAATGTAGTTCGTCTGTAGCAGCGGAGTAAAAATAGTCATAGTGAAGCCTCAACTCTAACTATTTTTTTCTGTACTGGACCGTTCAGGCAATTAAAATGATAAATCTTCAAATTTGACTTGCCCAAATAGAAAAATCACTGGCCCACATACCTTCACATGAGATTTACATGAAAGTAATTTAATTTTTCTCTTGTAATTGAATATTTGTTTAGTTGCCCGCAACCAAACAAGAGCATTATTGAAATTTTACTTGCCAGATATAAATGTTGTACTTGCCCCGGGAAAAAGGGCAATGCTAGTGTCAAGCCCTGTCATAGTTATAGTGGGAACAGGAATGTACACCTATTGAAGATGATTGAAAATGATTTGATTTTAGTTTAACATGAATTCTCAATAGACCCCAGCCTGAGTCTTTTTCAGACCAGTCCTGAATGAGTTTGTATAGCTGACCACCTTTATACAAATTTTAACGTAAACGTTGAACTAATGTACATACAACACAAATTCAGGAGTTGAAATGAAAGAAATTATATTAATAACATGTATTCATTCTCTTCAAGGTTTATGTTTTAATATATTTTTGTGTATATTTTCTTTTTTGTTTTTTTCTGCAGGTAAGACAACATTTCCCGACTCTGTGACTTGAATAAATCAGTCTTTTCTGTTTAACGCTAAATGTACTCTCCAGATACAGGTAAGTCATAACCAGGGCTCAACACTAGCACATGCCCTATTGCCCGGGGCAAGTAAAAGTTGATGTCGGGCAAGTCAAATTTCATAAATGGTCTATTATTTGGTTGCCCGATTGGGCAACTTGCATTTCTGTTCAACTACAAGAGAAAAATAATGTAATTTCTTAGAAGATGTAAATCTTATCTAGAAACGAGAGAAAATTGCCAAGCAGATTGAGTTACCTTGCACAACTAATTTTTCTTTTTGTTCACATTGTTTTTATTGGGCAAGTAAATTTTTTTGTTTGGGCAAGTAAAATGTGAAATTTCATGAGTTTGCTTGCCCAAACGGGCAAGTAGTGAATAATGTTTGTGCAGAGGCTTGTCATAATGATAGTCTTCCCCCCTGCCAGAATGTACGGCTTGTAGATTTGTCACAAGTTGGACCCGATAAAAAAATCACAGTAAATTGGTCTTCCTATAATACTGTATAGTCGCCCTATAATATAACAGATAATAAATCAATTAAATTAATAGGAGGATGATATTAAATGTGTAAGGCACATGTATGCAAGTTCAATGTGCACACATATAAATAACTTTATATGTGTTGGGTGTATTTACCACAATATTTTTCCAGCATACAAGTTACAAAATATTGCCCAAGTGTCCTGTATTGACCCAAAATTTATAAAAAGCAGACTTGTGCCAACTATTTTTTATCACATACTTTCATGAACCATTTTGTAATATTTTTTTTTTTATTAAGCAATTTGTTGAGAATATCACAATACCCTCTTTGTCACTTTTCGGTTGACTTTAGACCCGAAAGCGCTTGTAAGAGTTGAGAAGCGTTCATATCCTGAAAGTTTATCATTTTATAGTAGCATGAAATTCAAGAGTAAGTGACACATCCAGTAATTTTTCTCAAATAAATCATTCTGACATGTATCATTTATCATTCTTCCATTTTGACTTGTTAATCATACATTTTTAGTTCTAATCACATTTTACATTCATCATTCTCGAAGGATTCACATGTTATCATTTTGATGCCTTTCTGACATTTCAAATTTGTCATTCTGAATACTTTCCTTTTTCAATTTTGACAGTTTATTTCTTATTATCATTCTCATCCTTTTCTCAGTTTTACAATTTTCACTTTTAATTGGAACTGCATTCATTCTCCAAACCTTCATAAGGCTTATGTAAATAACAAATGTGTTAATACATACATTGAATAATTATATACCGTAAATCTCCGTGTATAAGACGCACTTTTTTCCGTTGGAAAAATTTTAAAGTGAGGGTGCGTCTTATACACAGGTACAGGAAAAAAAAAAAAAAAAAAAAAAATTGGCTTTGAAAGTTGGGGGTGCGTTTTATACACGAGTGCATCTTATACACAGAGATTTACGGTAGTCCTTAAATAAAAGTAGCACTTTAATATCTACAAAGTAGTGGTAATGTCCTCGTTGTAAACACACTTTGAGATCCTTATTGTAGTCAATTTAACTACACTGCTTAGAACTTGCAGTATCTGGCAGGCTATTGGTTAAATGAGAAGCCCTTTCACAATGGAGAGACTGGTAAAGGAGAGCAAGATTTTAGTTATCGTTGTTATCATCGTCGTCGTAGTCGTCATCATCATTATCATTTTAACATATTGCAAGTAAAAAGCTTCCCATAAGATGCGTAATGGGAAAATAAATATTCATTTATTTATTTATTTATTTATTTTTTTTTTTTTGGGGGGGGGGGGGGGCATTTATGTCTTTCCCACCAAGTTACATTTAATTTATATAATGAAATATTCCAATTGTTGAATGGGAAAACATGTCTTTCTTGTTTACAATAGACTAAATAAATGCAATACTCTACAAGAGGTACATATGCATACATGTACATGTATGGGCCATTCTTTTAAAAGTGAAACTTTTTTGGAAAAAATGAAGTTTGTTTTTTCAGTAGTTTTATTTCATTATTGGAAAGATCAGTGTCCAAGGGTTCATGAAATATATATATTTTTTTTAATTTATAAAATTTCTTAGAAAAATTCATACATTTTCATATTTCAATATTCAAATAAAAATCATAACTCAGGAAATAATCAAGCTAGCCCAGTCCTTTTATTCTCCTGTACATGATGATACCAACTTTGTGACAATTGAACTTCATTTTACTATCTAAACTAAATATTTGTAAAATTCATATTTCCATTCACATTGTACATGTCACACACGTGACCACCCCAAAATGTCACACACGTGACCCAGACATCCCCACATAATAACGAGCATTAAAAAACAACCGTTTGAGATAATTTTAATCTTTCACCATTTTCTTACTTACAGATATATATCAGTTGTCTGATACTAATATGAAAATTTTAGCTTTTCATATTTCACAGGATTTCCAAAATGAAATTGAGTTAAATTTTTTTTCTTCAAAAGTGCTCCCGTGCGAAGTCACACACGTGACCGATGCCATTTGACCTCTGGCCTTGGGCAACGTAATCCTAATAAAATCTTTTGTGTTACACATGAAAGACTTCAACATATGCAAGTCATATATGAAGTTCACATCACCATACCGCCTATACTTACTAAAATATAAGCATCTTATTTCAGAATTTTTCCTATTTTGGGTCACACACGTGACCAAGAATGGCCCGTATGCACATTTATCAAGTTTTTACCTACACTGTATCGAATGGGGCTACAGTAAAAAAAAAAAAAAAAAAAAAAGATTCGTAATTGCAATGCTCTGCATAGCCATATTATAATCCAAACAAAAACTTCCTTTACAATACATGATACAATTGGGATTATCTTATATTTACAGAAATGTAAGATTACACTGAATATATCAATCATTCACCATTGAAATTAAGCTATTGTTGATAGGAAACATACTTCTTATAAGCAAAGCACAATATAATTACAATTAGCAACAAACCAAATTCCTTTGCTCCCCCAACTAGGTTTGCAATACACCAATTAAATTGATCCACAAACAAACATACATAAGTTTCTAAAGAGTATCTTGCCTGGCAGTAAATCCACTCAAATGTTGATTCAAGTGTTTCGAAAATGGAATTAGCTCCTCAAAGTAGTGTAAACAAAGAAATAAAAAGACTCTTTCGTGATTCTAATCGTTGTGTGAAATACATGAAAAATAAACTTTTTTTGTTAGTGTAGAGTTCTTTATCGGGAAGTGTATCTCCCTTTTAGATTAGTAGTTTGCTTGTAAAAGATATTCATTGATTTTCAAAGAGATAATTGTACTTAGAAAACAATTTTCTGTAGATCTCCTTATAAATGATTCTAGCAGTCCATACTCACAAGCGCACCTTCAAAAGCACACACAACCATTTACAACAGTCATAGCCAGATCAATACTAAAAATCAAAAATGCTATAAATTTGTATTCTCCATGGATCACAGCCCAAGTTATATTTCAGGTCCAGTCCTGAAGGAGGAAAGAAACAACAATGCATGAAAACTTTATTTTTGAACATTAAACACAGTATCAGGGAAACGAAAATGAGAAGTGAAATGCAGAAAAGGAAATTGAAAAAGGGAAGATTTTATATAGAGATTCTGAGTGATAATGAGAAGAGATCAACGGAAGAATTAACCCGTTGGTTACGGGAACCGGGTGGGCTATGTACCAAGTCTATGGGGATTTCGAAATCTCCAAGTGAATGGGTTAAGTGTTGTTGATCTCTTAGTTCATTGTGAATGCCCTTTCCAGCCTGTAATGTTATCATGGTGTATCACAGGTTTGAGCATGTGTAGACAAGTGATTAAATGCCCTTTACCATCTTAATGCAAATACCTCGTGTCTCCATCCATTCTTTGTTTAGTTAGACAAAACAGAAGTCAAATGCTTGATGAAGAAGGGATAACAAAGAATAACATGCAGGAACAGTAGATTTATCTTTAACTATAAATATGACTATAAATATGGATAGAAACCAGACAAAATTTCTAAGTTTGTACAGCCCTCATGTATATGAGGTCAAAGGTCAAAGGTCACAGAGCTCATTATATATGCAAAAATAGCTCGTGATCGCGTTATCTCAAGAAGGGATTGACAGATTCTGACCAAACTTGGTACATGTATGTATCTTGGGAGGCCGATGATCTGATTAGATTTTGGGGTCATGAGGTCAAAGGTCAAAGGTCACAGAGCTCATTATATATGCAAAAATAGCTCGTGATCGTGTTATCTCAAGAACGGATTGACGGATTCTGACCAAACATGGTACATGTATGTATCTTGGGGGGCCAATGATCTGATTAGATTTTGGGGTCATGAGGTCAAAGGTCACAGAGCTCATTATGCAAAAATAGCTGGTGATCGCGTTATCTCAAGAAGGGATTGACAGATTCTGACCAAACTTGGTACATGTATGTTCCTTGGAGAGCCAATGAACCGATTAGATTTTGGGGGTCATGAGGTCAAAGGTCACAGGGCTCATTATATTTAAAAGTAGCTTGAGATTGGAAATCTCAAGAACTGAATATCAGATTTCAATCCAACTTGATACCTGAATGTATCTTAGGGAACAATTGTAGTCATTAGATTTTGGGGTCATGAGATCTAAAAGACAGAGTACCATCAAAATTTAGTTGACAGAATTAATTCTGTGTACATGTTGATTTGGGCTTTGATATGAATAAATTGCGTAATGGCGGAGGCATCATTTTCGACTGCGCGCAGTCGAAGATCCATCTAGTTTTTTCTGAAGTGCCCTCTAATCCTCTATAAATACAAACATGTTCTTTTAAAGGCAAATGACAAAGCCCCACACAAAACTAATGAAATTTATGCTTTTATCACTGACCATGTGAAAGTATAAATTTTTGCTAATATGGGATTATAAGAAATTGCCCACAAAACCACCTATCAATTGATTTATTTGCAATTTAGAACAAATCTTTGGTAAAAGATCGATATCGCAGACTTTGGTAATTTGAAATGTTCGTCCTCACATTATATGCAAAGCACACGCAAACCCCGCATCCCGTGACAGATCAGCTAACCGATCAGCTAGCTACAAGACTCAAACCGGGGAGGCCCTGGTAGAACAAGCTGAGATTTTTTTCGCCCAATCTAATCGGCGGCGCATGGAATTTTTCTTATATTTCCATATTTTACGATGTTAGGGTTTATATTTTACCACATAAACCCTCTTTTATACTATTTCAACCATGTTGATCAATTTGTCTGGCCAGTAGCGTGAATTTCCATAATTTTCCCAATTATGCTCTATGGCTTTAAAGTTTAACAATGCATCCTTGCCCTCTAATTAGTGTGTGCGTGTGTGTCTGTCTGGATTATGGAGGTTCGCATCCTTAAAGGGGCTTAGTAACATTGTCCAAATCCTCAAAATCCAATTGGAATTCTAGCCGTTCCCTCATACCTTGTTTTATTTGTATTAACAATAAAAGCATGGAACAGGTTTTGGTTTTTCAAGTTTCCATTTTTTTCAAAAAGATACTTGCGATTGAAGTGTTCAGATATGAAATTGTCTACGGGATAATTCAGGCCGTGTACAAAGTAAGTACAATAGGTTAGTGAATATCACTTTACATTTTTGCTCATATCTCAGCCAAAAAATATCCAATTAACGTGAAATTTTCACACATCGTTTTGTGGACATACATGTATCAGATCACTCCAATAAACATTTTACTAATCACTCATCAGTTTTTGCACTTGCCAATAAAGTTACTAGATCCCTTTAAACCTGTCTGTGTGTTTGGTTTAGCCATTAGCCCAGCCATAGCCAGCAGGTGCGGAGAAGAGATGGGAGAAGAGTTGGCAGTGATTCTGAACTTGCCTGTACAGCAAGCTATTTTCCATCCATAACGTGAAGGTATTTTTTTACAGAGAGCAACATCCTCTAAGTCTAAGGTCTGTTGCTCTCTGTAAAAATACCTAAATGTTTTGGATGGAAAATGGCCAGTGAAAGAAATATATGGGGATTCTGAAGGGATGGAGGATTAAGCATTAATGGCTATGAATCTAAAATTGTCCTACAGCATGCCCTTTTCCATCCAAAACGTGTAGGGATTTCACAGAGAGCAGCAACCTCAGTTGAGCCGCCAGTGAAAAAAGTACACAGGGGCTTTAATAGGGCTCAGAGCCCCTGAAATGTTAAGAAGAGCCCACCAAAATATTAAAAGAGACCCTGAAAATGGTATTAAGAGTTCAATGCAAAACAACTTTAGGGTGCTATTTTCATACAGGTGAGTTTGTTAAGTAGCCCCACGAAAATATTGTTTTTCCCCCTGATGGGGGCTGGGCCGGGGTGGGGAGGTGGGGGTTTTGGAGCAGAGCAGCGAAAAAATTACTATTTTTATTTCGGGGGCTCCTTTTTGGGGGCTACTTTCCCAGCTTTCGGGGGCTACTTTTATCATCTCGGGGGCTACAAATTTCCGGGCTCTTTTTCAAATTTCAGGGGCTACTATTAAAGGGAATTCAGACCGGTATATTTGACGCGTGGATCCATATTGCGCACTTTTACGCACGGTACGTAATCCCCATTGGCTCAGTTATAAGTAGCGATCGCAAACTGTCCCACTTCCGAACACCCGAGTCGAAAATGCATCAAAAATATTTGTACTAGTCGAATGTAGATCCATCAGAGATGTTTACGAGCGAAAATATTATGTAACACGCTTAACCGCATTGACTTCAAAGTGCCGCTGTTTGATCTTATCAGCGATATGTATTGCCTTAGGTGATAGCTCGAGAAACTCGCTCGGTATACAGATACCAGCTGTTTGCTGCATGCAATTTCCGTGTATAAGACGCACTCGTGTATAAAAAGCACCCCCAATTTTCACAGAAAAAAACAAAAACAAAAACACCCTGTATATATTTTTTAAAGACCTTGAAGTGCTGTTGGAATGCGTGGATTTCCATAATTTTCCCAATACTGCTCTATGGCTTTAAAGGTAAAGGCCAGTTTGGGAAACGCCCCCCTCTCAAAAAAATGAAATGGAAGCTCTTATTACCAATAATGTGTAAGAATATAATTGTACTAATATAGGATTATCCAAATTTGGCCAAGAAACTGCCTACTAATTGATATATTTTCAAAATTATAAATTGATCTAGGGCCGGATAGATATCGCCAACACGGAATCGCTCATCCGCTACGTGTATTACGACCACGAGGTGTACACGAGGATGTTTGCTATACGGGCTTGTCCCCAGCTTGTCGATATCTCCCCCAGCGCTAGCGGCACTGACAGGTCTGAATGGGCGGTGGATTTATGAATTTCACAGGCGGATATTGGATTTCTTCCGATATTTCTGTAGTTAAAGGGACTTACTAACATTGTCCAAATCCTCAAAACATTCTAGCGGTTCCCTTATACCTTGTATTCGTATTAACAATAAAATCATGGGACAGGTTTCGGTATTTCAAATTTCCCTTTCGTTACAAAGATATGTACGATCGAAGTATTCAGATAAGAAAAACTCTGGGCAAGTTTTTCTTCTGTGTACAAAGTGAGTGCAGGGAGTTATTGAATATCACTTTGCATTTTCGCTCATTACTTGGCCATGCAATGTCCATTTGACTTGACATTTTCACACAATACCCTGTGGACATATGAGATAACAATAATATACATTGCATCAACAATTCATCACTTTTTGCACATGTCACCAAAGTTACTAGATCCCTTTAACTTAGGTTCGGATTTTACCACACAAGCCCTATTTCAATACATATTCAACAATATTGATCAATATAGATGTATTCGGCTACTTTCCCGAAACTGGACTTGGGCTTTAAATTTTAACAACGCATCCTTGCCCTCTAATTAGCGTGTGTGTGTGTGTGAGTGTGTGTGTCTTGATTATGGAGGTTCGTATCCTTAACCTGTCTGTGTGTTTGGTTTAGCCATTAGCACAGCCATAGCTAGCAGGTGCCGAGAAGAGATCGAAGAAGAGTTGGCAGTGATTCTGAACATGCCTGTACAGCAAGCTATTTTCCATCCATAACGTTCAGGTATTTTACAGAGAGCAACATCCTCTATTTGGGCCATTCTTTGAAAAGTGAAACTTTTTCGGAAAAATTGAAGTTTTATTTTTCTGTAGTTTTGTTCCATTTTTGGAATGATCCATGTGTAAAGTTTCATGAAATACATGATTTGAAGTTTAAAATGAAACTTTTTTACTCATTTGCATAAATTTACATATTTCAATATTTTTCTAATAATCATAATTCAGAAAATAATCAAGATATCAAAAGGATAATTAGCAAGCTCATTCTTCTCACTTTCCTGTACAGGTTGATACCAACTTTGTAAAAATTCAACCTTTCATTCTTTTCTAAACCCGATATTATAAAATTCCCATTTTTCCATTCATATTGTACATGTCACACACGTGACCACCCCAAAATGTCACACACGTGACCAGACGTTGCCACATAATTAAGTACTATAAAAAACAACGGTTTGATATAATTCTCATTCATTGCTATTGTTGTACTTACAAATGTATAGTACTTCTCTGGTAATAAGATGAACATTATAGCTACACGTATTCATATTTTAAAGAATTTTCCAAATGAAATTTAGTTATGAAAAAAGCGCTCCGTGCGAAGTCACACACGTGACCCATGCCATTTGACCTCTGACATTGAGTTACGTAATCCTTATAAAATCTTTTGTGTTAAGTTTGAAAGACTACAACATATTCAAGTCACATATGAAGTAAAAATCATTATAGTCTCATACTTACTGAAATATAAGCATCCCATTTCAAAATTTGGCATGTTTTGGGTCACACACGTGACCAAGAATGGCCCATTTAAAGTCTAAGGTCTGTTGCTCTCTGTAAAAATACCTAAATGTTTTGGATGGAAAATGGCCAGTGAAATAAATACATGTACTGTACAAGGAGATTCAGAAGACATGGAATAAGGCTAATAATGGCAATGAATCTAAAATTGTCCTACAGCATGCCCTTTTCCATTCAAAACATGTAGGTATTTCACAGAGAGCAGCAACCTCGATGGAGCCGCCAGTGAAAAAAGTCCACGGTGTCTCAGGGATCAGAGCCCCTGAAATGCTAAAAAAAACAAACAAAATATTAAAAGAGACCCTGAAAATGGTATTAAGAATTATTTGTATTAGATTTGCATAGAGTTCAATGCGAAACAAATTTAGAGTGGTATTTTCATGCAGGTGAGTTTGTAAAGTAGCCCCATGAAAATATTTTCCCCAGATGGGGGCTGGGGTGGGGTGGGGAGGTGGGGGTTTTAGAGCAAAGTGGGGATTGAAGGAATCCCAGGACTGGGGTGGCATGGACAGTTGGACCAAATGTTAAAGGTAGTTCAGAATCATAAATCAGATGGCCAGTGACGTCTCATGAACCACTATAATATCAGTAGACCGTTGCAGAAAGAGATGCAAGCGATATGTAAGTCAGACAATTTGTGCGTTTCAACCAATCAAATTTGTGCAGTTAGAACACATGATCTGACTTACAATCTATTGTATCTCTTTCTGCAACAGGGCCCATAACTGCTAAGAAACTCTGAATTTTGTGCACTCAATGCAGTAAGCAGCATATTGGTAGCAACCTGGCATAATAATAATGAATAATAATAGTGTTTCGATTGATAAATCACTTGATATAAATTATTTATGACATTACTCACAATCGGACACACACTCGCAATCAATCCGCATGTGACATGCACTTTCTGCTTTCTTAGGAGAAATGTATTTCAGCAGCCATGAGACACACTCAAAGGCATACAATTACAACGGCATGAATTAAGAAATCAATCAGTAGCATGCTGGCATGTACAAGGTGAAATACCTAAACGTTTTGAACAGTAGGGTGCTTGCCGGGCTCTTAGCACTCTAGGAGTTAATATGAAGATACAAACTTGGGGACTAGCAAGCTAGGGGTTAATATGAAGCTAAATACTTGGGGGCTAATAAGATGATGGTATATAGAGTGGACTGGGAGGTATTTGGGCATGGGTGATGTGTGATCCAGGAGATCCAAGCAGACAGATGTGCTGTACACGCATTCCAACCTGGGTTGTGTGATCTCAAATGACATGGGAGACTCAATCAATATTTGTATTGGCAAGAAACAAGAAATAAATACTCTTTCACCCATTTAGGACTACCTGTCTTAGCAGCCACCTGTCTATAGCAGCCAACCTGCCTATAGTGGCCACCACAATCGATCCCCTCTAGAGAAAACAATGTTATTGAACCTTTCTATATATATATATATATCAGGGTTTAATTTGTGTATTTGAAGATGACCTGTCAGGCAAGTAAAAGCTGATGGTCCGGGGCCCTAAGCCAGAGGGTCATCAATAATGGAGCCAATTTTCAGACAAAAACCTGAATTCAGGCCCTTGGGGGGGGGGGGGGGGGGGTGTTGCATCAAAGTGTTGCGATTAATCACAAATTTGTGTTTAATCACAAGTCAGAAAATGTGCCTAAATGCACAATTCTGATTGGCCCAAGTGCGCATGTTTTCTGACTTGCGATCAAACACAACTTTGCGATTATTAGCAGCTCTTTATACAACTCCCCCGGGTCACCTAGAATTTTCAGGACCCTTTTTGCACTTCCCCACATGAAGGCGGCATCATGAGTCTGTTTATTTAGATGCCCAGTCAGGCAGGTAAAAGCTCACTGTCAGTGGGCCCCCTGGCCAGTGGGCCCCCTGGCCAGAGGGTCAGAGCTATTTCCAGCCCTGCTGATGCCACTAGAAGAATGATGCCACTAGAAATGACCTCGTTTGATGAACCTGTCCTAGGTTACTGCCCCTATGGATGGTGGATCTACTAGTAGCAGCAGTAGGTCCAGTGCTTATGGTCGTTTGGTCTACACCTGTGATTTTTGGTCTATGTCTCTATCGATCTACTATACGATGTTCAAACTCTTGCATTTCCCGATCTTCAAACTTGACCGCAAACCCTGAACCTAAACCATACCATAATCCCTACCCCTTATCCTAATCTGAGTCTCTAATAATAAATTTATGTCTTAGAAATTTGATTTTGCTAAATCAAATTATACTAAATTGGAGTACTCAGTAGATCAAATGGCTGGAATTCGCGATGGTAGATTTTTCGTAAAATGTCCACGGATCTTTGGAACCCTGTACATTCATCTTTCAAAATTCATCTCTCAAAAATCTCTGCCAGAATTAAGAGGGAATTATAGCAGTTTGAACCACTTAACAATACAATTATGTATTTGTTGAAACCCTAATTGCCACAAAGTAGCAACAGAGTAGCCACTTTTCATTACATTTCACACAAATTGCATTAAAATTTACGGTAAGATGGTGGCTCTTACATGAAAGCTTTACAGGAAGGTGACGGCGGTGTGACAGGGACATTAGTTAGTTAGCCTCTGCACTTAGCGTGACAGGGACATTAGTAAGTTAGCCTCTGCACTTAGCGTGACACTCTCTTTTGTATGTAACATGATCGTTTGTATGATCAATATGAACTCTGTGGGACACTGTACTCTCTTTCATCTATTCCAAGAATGCAAATGTTGCGGGTACATGGATTGCATGTATCACCTTCCAAGTCCAAACATTCAATCATAAACATAATGTGACTTAAAGCGACTCATGTTTTAATAATAAAGATGATAAGATTAAAGTCTTAAGTTTTCACAATGTTTTGCTATTATTGTCTTCTTAAATTGTAATATTTGTAATATGAGTAAGCGCACCTGGCACAATACCTTTCCAACTACCATATGTAACATGATCCTACAGTATGTATGGTGTGCAACCCAGTATATAATAGGGCCATCCCTTTGATGTTGCCTATTCCAAGAACGTATGTGTTGTGTATCCCTTCACAAGTACAAAACTACAATGATAAATATAGTTGTAAAAACTAGGGCTGAGTCAAATCGAATATTTTGAAAATCGAATATGAGTCGTGTAAAAACGGTCGGATATCGAATATATCCGAAATTTGAAGAAAAAAAAAAAAAAAAAAAAATTAAATTAAATTTTTTATTTTTAAAATTTTTATTTGACTTGACTTGACTTCTGCCGTTCACACCATCGCCTGGATGTGTGATGGCTTCTGTTTCACAATGGCTTGCCACATCTTCCTGTCTTCGGTCAATCTTTTGGCTTGATTTTTTTAAAAATCCGATATAAATATTCTGTCCGTTTTTTCAATTAGAATCGGCAGTACAGTGTGATGTTAGTGTACAAACTGCTGTCAAGATGAAATACTTCGATATCTCATCATAGATTCTTCTAAATTTGGCACTCACTATACCACTTGTATATTAATCCTCTTACCTTTGGTTTATTATTTGTTTTGTTTATTTGTTATTTATGTAAAATACCTTAACTTTTAACTTTAGCAATAGATAAGCAGGGTTCAATGTGCCATTTTCTGATCGAATCTATCGAATGGGGATTACAAAATTAAACGGGGGGAAAAAAAAAAAAAAAAAAAAAAAAATATATATATTGATTTATTTTATTTTTTAAATTTATTTATTTTTAAATCTTTTTAAATATTTTTTTCGGATATTCGTATCCGAAAATTTGTATTCGGTATCCAACCTTCACGGTCGGATATCGAATAGCCATTCGTTTGGACTCAGCACTAATAAAAACAATAAGATTCCAGCTGCATTGACATCAAAGGTTATCTTCTTAATCATAATAATTTTGAATTTTTGAATGGCACTGTAGGAACACCATTTTGATGTTGCCTAAATTCCAAGAACGTTCAAGTGTACATGTATCTGTACACGAGTACAATTCATAGTGTACAGTTTCCATGTTTTTCCATATCATCTCAGTCCACCTAAAATACCAGGAAACTTTTCTTTTGACTTTGTGGAAGCATCAATGGGGAGAAAAATGTCTATGACCTATTTGATTTATTATTCAGACTTCTATTTCACACTTGACCTATTTCAAAATACAAGGAAATAGTCGCAATTTTAAAATGATAAAAGGCTCATGATCGATGTGTATATTTTTGTGTTTCCCACTTCATATCGTTAATTTGACCCACAAATGCATGTTTTGCAAAGTCTAAACTTGAAATCCAACTGGTATTCTATATGAAATGCCAATCATAGTAGAGTACACATGTCCCATTCTTGAGTAAATACCAGGTGTAATTTGAAAGATTTGATTTCAGATTTGTTGTAATATATATATGATAATTTTCTTTGGAAAAAGAAAAGTGCAGCGTTGCAATAGGAACAAGAAGAAAAAGAAATGTGTAAACAAAGCTTAGTGAGAACTTGACCATATTTTTGTCAATAGGTTTACTCAAACCAACAAGGACTTTCTGAGTAATTGGTCCATGAAATTGACCATTGGTTCCCACTTAGCCGGTTAGCCCAAAGGTTATTTACTAGTCCTGGGCAAGCTTATTTCAAAGAAGGGCAAGGAAATAGCAAATCATCAACAAATATTTACCATACTTCAACAGAATTAGAAATATAGCCTCTGAAGCAAGAAGTATTTTAGGTACAGTACATAGCAGGTTGCATACAAAATGAGAGATTTAGCCTTTGAAGTAAGGTGTATTTTAGGTAAGTACTACAGTACATAGCATGTTGCAACACAGATGCTCACTCTAGCATGAGGCATTATTAGTCAATTTCAATGTAAACTGTCACATCATATCATTGTCAAAGATGTTCTTGCCAGAAGAAGGCAAGGTATCAGTGAACAAAATATACCGAGGCTCTGGGCTATTTTGCCCCCAGATTGCAAAAAAGAGCCCTCGAAAATCAGAAAAGATCTCTCGAAAATGTGCATATAAATAACCGTTATTATTATTATTTTCATTATTATAGAGTTCAATGTAAAACAAATTTTAGAGTGCTATTTTCATGCAAGCAAGCTTGATAAGTAGCCCCGGAAAAATAAAATTAAACCAGTCAGCCCCCCCCCCCCCCCACATGTGGGGGGGGGTGGGGGGGGGAGGGGACCCTTCTTATTATGATTGGTATAAAGGTAGTTTTCAAGCTTGCCTGCATGAAATAGCACTTGTATGTTTGTGTTGAACGCGATCATTTATATAAATATAAGAGTGTACAATGGCTTGTGTAGGATTTTTAAAATCATAACTTTGGGGGATAAATTGCCCTAAGCTCTAGTGTGTGTGTGTGTGTGTGTGGTGGGAGTGTGGGGGGGGGGGGGGGGGGGGCAATAATTCTTGAGCCATCTGGCTAAGGAGAAATTCATGCTGTGAGAACAAGATGCCTTTACACTTAACCCATTCCCTACTAGATTTTGCAATTCCCATACAGTTAATACAGGGCCCACAGGTGCCTGTAAACAAGTGGTTACCTTTCATTCAAGGAACTAAAGAATACAACGTACTTTGGCACTTATTCCATAGATGATGACTTGTAAATAGGTCTGCCGAAAAAAAACTCCATGAAAATAAACACAGTAGTGATTTTAGACTAATTTTCTGATGCCAACTCTCACTTAGCAGCCAGTTTACCCACATTTAGGTTCCAGAATCGGCAGCGTGATTGACATGTGATTGACAATTCATTGGCTTACGTCATCTACAGAATTTAGTTCATTAGTCCTTTCTTTAGATGACGTCACATTTTGGCGATTTAAAAGGGGCATTCCCAGGACAATTAGATATTTACTAATTACCCCAAAATTGATTGATTTCATGGGAAATGACTGCCAAATTCTTTTTATTGAGGAAAAATTACGTATAGAGAGCCTAATTGTGAAAATTAGGCCATCTAGACGCTGTAGTTCCTTCAGTGAATTGGGCCAATATACGGTACTAAATGCTTTCAGCTACCTTTCCAAATCTGCAATTTAGATTTAACTCAAGTTCTTTAAAATTGTTTTGTATTTTAAAGTAATATAAAGTAATATAATTAAAGTGAAATATCAAGTAGAAACAAAAGTAAGGGCAAATCTTTCCAAGAAGGTTCGGCGTCTAGTGTAGAGTTCACCGAGACAGCATTTCACAGAGATATTTATACACGTAATGTTTTGTGGAAACGAGACGGTTTATTCACTTAACCTGTTCCCTACTAGACTTTGCAACCCCCATAGGGTTTATACACGACCCACCAGGTTTCCAAAGTTATTGGGTTAACGTAGCGCACCCTTAGAATACCATTCAGACGTTGACCTGGTTTTGATAGTTAACCAAATGAAAATAATTATTTTATTTGTTTTGGTTAACTTCTGTATTGTCCATATTCCCCCGCCAAAGTATTTTCAGGACTGGTACATTTAAAGGGATAGTCTAGTAACATTCTCCAAATCCACATATCTTACTTAGAACTCTAGTGGTTCTCTCATATCCCTTGTATTCATATTACCAATAGAACCATGGAACAGGTTTTTTGTTTTTGGAATTTGCCTTCCATTAAAAAGATATTCACGATAGAAGTGTTCGGATTTTCAATTATCCACTGGAAAGTTATAAGTAATTATGAACAAAGTCAGTACAATGAGTTAGCGACTATATCACTTGAAATTTTCACGCATTACTTAGTGGACATATCAGATCACAAAAATGCATATTTTCATCGACCACTCATCACTTTTTGCACATGCCAACAAAGTTACTAGTTCCCTTTGAGATATTTTTGGGAACATAGCAGAGCTCTACCTGCTAGCCAATATAATATTAATTTGTTCTCATTAGCCCCATGTTGCGTGACAAATCACTCTGGCACATATGTCACATTGTACTACATGGGATAGTCAAGGTCAACTTGGACAATGTAGGGAGGGGGGGGGGGGTGTGGATGTGGGTGGGGGTGGCGTGGATGTGGGTGGGGGCTGCTTGCAAATACATGTAGGTGTATGAGGGGAAGCAATACAACTTTACCCCTACAGATATATTAGTGTGTCGCAAGCTAGCGGCCAGCTCTCGGCTAGCTAGCGACAAACTTAATAGGCGATATCTGCTAAAATTAAGCTTCCTGAATATTCCCGCATGCTAACTAACATGCTTAAAAACTGCTGCACGCTCACAATTTCAGCATTTATTGGTTCACAATTGTATGTCAAGTGTGACTGTTCTAACCGTTTGTTTTATGATCTTATTCTTATGGGTTAATGCTCTTTAAACTGATCAAGACTATTGTAAGAGTCTGAGTTTGGTATATCACCTCAGCTTAATATTTTTTCGGCTGAAATCCTTGAGGTCCTTTTTATTGAATTGTAAGTTATGTAACTCTAAAATTAAGTTTTACCTCTTGTAAAAATGTGATATGATGACACACGCGGTACCCCGGGGTACCGTTGTACCCCGGGGTACCGCGTTGTGTAGCGCCATCTTGTGTCCACTCGAAGCACAACCGTATTGCGTTGTGTATGCAGTGCAGCGCGCGATTGTATGCACGCTATACCCTGGTACAGCCCTAAAAAATAAATAAATAATTAAACAAAATGGCGGATATTCGTTTGGTACCCCAGGGTACCATTTATGTCATCATATGTGAAGTGTTCTCTTCCATTTTCTGCAGTTGTGAGAATTCTAAGCAGGTCAAAATGAAATAGATATGCTTTATGGTAAACAAGTTATGGGTCAGATTAGTTTTTAAGAAGTACAGTAAAAGTAACTCTTGATAGGCAATCACAGAAAGCGCAACAACTTTGGCCTTGAGTTAACTGTGTGCTTATGTATTCTTGACTCACAAAATGTGGATATTTCTGGCATCTTGAACACCTTCCATTCCGGTAATCGAAACTCGATTTCGGATTGAAGGATATATCTTTCAAATATCTTGTAAATATTAAGTCAGGTGATTATTAGATTTTAACATTTGTATAAAAAGACCTTGAATAAGTTTAGGTATTGGATAACGAACTTTGTATTATATGTATAATAAAAGATTGAAAGTATCATTCTGATCAAGTTTTGATAGCTGTATAAAACATTCATTATATGGAATGTAAGTTTAAGGTGGTTATTAGATTTACAGCTACCCAGGGGAAAAATCATGAAATTTGGACCCCATGCTGTCTTTTGTTTGTCAACATTTTTTTTTCTTGCCAAAATCTTTGATAACGAATTGATAAAGAATGTGGAGTCCACATAGTGAGTTGAACTTCAAATAAGCCTGCGGCAAATGTTGGAATTTTGGAAGATAACGAAGGGAAATTCACAATCAAATTTCATTTAAACAACGTTGTAAACTACATCATAAAGCTACAATCATATCTACAGGAGTTTATGTTTGAGCACAGCATTTAACAGTGATTGGGATTCGTAAATCAGATGCGCATTCCTAAATCAGATACATATACATAGTGCCATCTTGGGAGCGCCTTGTGCACAGTGCACAATACGCACTGGCTAGTTAAAAATGGCGCTCTGCAGTGTAGCATCAGTGTAAGCTGCAGATTGAACATGGCACCCTCGTGAATTAAACCTTACATAAAGCGCCCTCAAACTAGACATTGCAGTCCCTTTAATTAAAGCTATTCACTTTTGAGTCGGTGCTTGGGCCTCATGGCCATGACACCCCTTTTCCCCATTGCGCATGGCCACCAACCTCCCGTCCAGGAAATCTCATTTGTATTAGCAGCAGGAGATGCCAGCCAACCTACTATCCATGGAATGACGGCGAGTGCAGCAATAGTGCCAGTCCACGGTTGGTGGTTCCATAGGATTGATTCAGTAGCTACTGTAGTTGCAAATTAGAAACGAGTATGATGCCCTTTTCATACTGTATTTGCAGTCAGACAGTTTCAAAATTGTCAATGGGAGGGTTGAAAGCTGTAATTAATATTACAAATTGAATATTACAATAGGAATGATCTCCTTTACTTTAATATTACTCTTTAATACAGCGGATCAAGTCCCTACTTGCAAACTAGATGTGAATAGAACCCCTTTTTAATTGAGGAAAATAGTCGCGGTAACGTCCGGACGTTGTCAGGAAGACATTCTACCGCGTTTGTATTAAAAAGGTCCAATCGCGGTAACGTCCTGACAACAGCGCGGTAGGATTCAACCTAGTCGGGCTAGGGTAATAGCGAGGTAACGTCAGGATGTTTGCAGGATGTTAAGCTGATAAACATTGTATTAAAAAGCGCGCAGAACGTTACCCGGGTAGATGACGTCATGGCCGTAAAAAATGTAAACATTGCAGCGATCGCGTTTTGGATCGGGAACATGTGGTACTCTTGTAAACAAGGTTGCCAATTTAAACTGCTGTAAGTTCACACACAAACACTATTCCACATACTCCTAATTTTAGACTTAAATTTGCCCAAATAATACAAGTTATAATACTATGAATATAACAATTGGAAGTTTAACAAATCTAAAATTTGATAAGTACAACAGCTCACTCCAGGGTACATAGATCTACGTGTGCGCATTATTCATCGCTGATCATAAAATTATCTTCAGCTCATGCAATATCCCAACACGTGTATCAGCGAGATTTAACTAGAATTATTTGTTCCTGAATTCTACTCTACCGTGCGCTCCCGATCCGATTGCCTGTTGTATACCCGATATGAATTGACCGTCAAAATTTCCCGCGCTAACGTATACCAGCGCGCGCCGATTAGCAGCCGGTCGCACGATGAGAGAGGTGCGGTTGCTATAGTAACCTACCCGGGTGACTCGGAGAAAAACTTTTGATTAAAAACCTGCACAACCTCTCGCTGCGTGTTTTACGACCTGACCTCCTACTGTTTTTATCGAAATCTCACTCGGGTAAAAGCGAGGTAGAAAACACGTTCTCCAATTAAAAAGGGGTTTAAGTTTAATACAATTTCAACTAAGTTGACCTCCTGTCTTTATATTAGAAGGCAGCGATCTGTAGCTCTGATACCTGATACAGTAGCTGCACCGCTGCTACAAATTATTGATTGGCTTTTGACCACGGGTGACCAGATGATTGTCTCAGTAGCAACCTCAAGCTACGATTTATTTAGCGTAGTTGTTGTTGTCAGTATCAATTACTTGAAGATTTTATAAATAGGATGAGCCCTTTTAATGAACCAAAGTTTGACATCACAGATATTAATTTCCATGGGTAATGGTTGTAAACAATGTCAGGCAATCCAGAAATGTCTGACCTAACGGTTGTTAAGAAGGCAATCACCCAGCTTCAACCCAGTAACAAAAGCATAGTATATAACAAAGCATGTGAAGTCATCAATTTGGTACTCTATTAGTCTATTCACTGACTATATTTTCTTATAGTTTAGATGTTTGGTCATCTTAAAAATTGTTGATTGTCTTTTGACAAACAGGGCTTTGAAGTAATGAAATCATACTCTTTTGTGATATCGTAGCAATTATGGTTCTAAACAACGCATGATTTTGTTTAGCCTTTTGATAGTTGGTTGGAGCAAATTAAAGATCACAACATTGTTGCTTGCCTGACATTGTTTAGAATCATTGCTCATGGCAATGAAAAGTCGTAACATCAAACTCTGGTACTTTATTGCTTCAATAGCAGGCTTCAAATTAATTTGGATCTTTGCTGTTGTTTGTATTGATTGAAATATTGTGACTAAATGGTATAAATTAGCTAATCCCTTATACATTTGTATACAATGCAGATTAGTTATTTAAAGAACCTGACATGGTGTCACTCAGATCGCCCTAAAACAAAAACTACACAACCAAAATTACTGTTCTTGGTATCGTTTTTCATTGGAAAAGACACCCTATCCGATGGACATAATAATTTTGTTACTATATTTTGGGAAGTGACCCGTTCCTTTTTTTGGGGCGACCCTGTATAGGAATAAAAAAATTCAAAAGGTAGTGAGTTATACAATGCAGATTACATGTAGTTATTTAAAGTGTTAATCTGTACTGCATTGGTAAGAAAGATATATCCAAAGTAATCAAGTGAATCATGAATCAGAACTGAATCAACACTTCATTTTCGACAATTTTCAAAACCACTCCTGACTAATTGCTCAATGTGATGAAACTTTGAAAAATGTTGGATTAAAGAACTTTCTAGAAATGTATTGAAAGTGGTGAAAGTGGTGAAAGTTCGGAAGCTATCAGTCTGGGGCACTTACCAGTATTATTTTGAGGAAATCAAATTAGGAAGGGTAGGTTGTTAAATGTACCGCTGGTTAGTAATACCCCCTTGCCTTTTAATCTTGGTAATTCGGCAAAGTTTGACACCCTAGGAAATTGGCAGGTACTTAAATTTGTATTTCTTGTATTCCAGTGTATTCCCTTATAATATTTTCCAAACTGTCTGGAAATCTTTTTTCTCTTGTTAAATATTACTGGTAATTATACTCCCTACTTTTTAATCTCAGTAATTCGGCAAAGTCTGACACCCTAGGAAATTGGCAGGTACTTAAATTTGTATTTCTTGTATTCCAGTGTAGTCCCTTATAATATTTTCCACACTGTCTGGAAATCTTACTTCTCTTGTTAAATATTACTGGTAATTATACTCCCTACCTTTTAATTGTAATAATTCGGCAAAGTTTGACACCCTAGGAAATTGGCAGGTATGTAAATTGTACTTCTTGTTCCTGTACAATATAACCCAAACTGTATGAGAATCTTGTTTCTCTTAATAGTGAAAGTAAGATATGGACCACTGGTGTACTCCGTACCTTTTTAAATGTTTGTAGTTCTTTATGTTATGAAACCAAAGGAAATTGGCAGGCAATTTGATTGTAATTTCTGGTTCCTTTGACAATATCACCCAAACTCTAGAAATCTTGTTTTTCTTAGTGAAAGTCAGATATGTAGCAGTGGTATTAACCCCCCCCCTATCTTTTTAAGTTCTTAATTTCTTTATAGTTTGAAACCAAGGAAACTTGGCAGGCACTTTAATGTTATTTCTTGTTCCCTTACAATATCACCAAAACTGTCTGAAAAACTTGTTTCTCATTTATAGTAAAAGTCAGACATTAATAATTAAGAGTTCAGAAAATGTTTTTTTTTTTTTATCATTATGGATTATAGTTTTGTTTTGACTCAAGATTGAAACAAATTTAAAGGACCTGCTGTTTTCTTTAAAGGTCCGGAAGTTGAGCAAGAACTAATCATGAAAAAAATGGGATGTAATATTAACCCATTCAAGACTGGTCCTAAAAGATATTGAGGTCGGGGGTAAATTGTAAATGAGCCCCAATGTAGCACAATTGCACTTACTGTAATTGTGCATATATATGATACTTGTAGTAGTCAGGCTTGAAAAAAAAAAAAAAGCCCTCCGAAACTAAATTTAAATGTTGCAATTTTCCCCTCCTTCTGTTTTTTACCCGCTGAAGATTTATGTGCATGCTACAAATATATCCTTATATGCTTGCTCTACATGTGTTTCTGAATGTCAAGATATGGACTTTGCCTGATCTGAGACTTCAGTTCAGTAGGTACATTTGTAAGTGTAACACTTTCTTATAGCAGGTGGAAATACTTAATCCTGCACGCACTTTTGATTAGCATCAATTTACGATTCCCCTCCGAAGAGGGTGTTAGATATTGGCTATTTTTGGCTTCTACCCAAAATAGCACAGATTTGGGAGTGGCCTCAAACAGGTCACTGACTTTTAGTAGTATTAAGAAAAGTTTTTATTCGTTTGTGCAATTTCCTCAACTTTTGAGTCCCTGATGCGAGGTTGGAAAAGTAGCCCCTGAAAAGGAGCCCCCGAAATATTAATTTTTTCGCTGGTCCCTATGTGATGTTGAAATCCCCATAGACTTTGTAGATTGTTAATACGAATGCAACAAGGTATGAGAGTCCCGCTAGATTTCCAAGTAAGTTTTGAGGATTTGGACAATGTTACTAGATCCCTTTAATACCCTTCTCACTGTCACCCGATGATTTCAACTAGCCATTGGTTAACAAGCCGTTGTTAATTTTGTTGGCCCTGTCCGCTCTAATTATTTTCAGAATTTTAGCCAGAGGGGAAGGAGTCCAAACCCATCCCTTCCGATTCCATGACAGATTCTTGTCTTTTCACAGCCTTTTAATTGCCAATTAATCTTGTTGACAGAAAGATTGAGAGAAGTTTGTTAACAAGCATTCTTAGGTCTTCCATATTTACTTGATCTGCATACCATGATAGACAAGTCTACACACGAACCTATCCAGGAATGTTAAGACTTAAAACAAGTGTCATTAATAAATTATACCATTAATCTAGTAGAAAGTTTAAATTAAGGAGAATACAAACAAATAATAATCAGAAGACTGTTTATACTGTAGGTGCGACTGTTTGCTTGCTAGAATCATGTCCACAGATGAACTTTCACATATTGGCCAGGGATGCAAGTACAATGCTTCAGTAGTTATCTACAAATGGCAAATGACAGCTAGTACGAGTGAGTTCAGTGGCGCAGCATTGTCTGAATAATAATAATCTTTTTGTTGTTGTTGTTGTTACAAATGTCAAATGGCAGCTAGTACGATTTCAGTGGCACAGCATTGTCGGAATAATAATAAGTTTTTGTTGTTGTTGTTTTTGTTTTTTTGGGGGCACACCTCAATATATTTCTTCATATTTCAGATTTTACTCTTATTTTGTTTTATTATTTTTGTCAGATTATTATGGGGCACTTGCCCCCTCTGCGGCCCCCCCCCCCCCCCCCCCCCCCGGCGCTACCCCACTGTACAAGTTAAACTGCTGATGTTAAACAAAATTGTTTGCTTCTGCTCCAGTTGACATTAGGCATCACATCACACAGATATAATGTGCTAGCAATCTTTTGTTCACTGTCTGAACTTCAAATCTGTGATTCCTAAAATTTTCTAGAATAACTTTACTAGGTGGTGGCATTTTCTGAAGATTGAAATGTCCTGAATTTACTTTCTTTAAAGTGGCAGCTAATGTTCCGCAATGACATCCTCCCATATTAGATGTTGTCTGCCGCCCTCAATTGACCGTGGAGGCTGTTTCCTGCTTTTAGCGGACGGATCCCCGATTGATCGTGTCATATATCTGCCGATCTCTTCCCCTGGGCTGATCGAGATCTTTCTCTACTGGGATTATCTTCAAGTGTTGTACATATACATGTGTAGTTCAACCCGCGTTATCTGAAAAAAAAGTCAAGTTTTCGGTATTCTCTGGACTTGAACTTTTTCTGCAATGTATTGTTTTTTTTTCAATCTGAAACGTCAGTATTAAACAAGATACCCTTTTTAATGTTTGTGTTAGTCAGAAGCTAAATAAAATATTTCAAACATATAGAGAAACTGGCCAGAAATAATCTAAATGAAAAGTAGCAAAGAAAAATTGTGTTTCTTTGTGATTCAAACGCAAGACCTCCCGATTGCTAGACGGGTGCTCTACCGATCTAGCTATAGAAAGCTCTAGTGCAGTGTTCGTCCCTGAATCCCCTTACTTAGCTATATAATCTTTAGACACATAAGAAATCAACTTCTAAAGGGATATAGATATGTTACACCTATAAAATACATTTCTGTGTGTGTGTGTCATTTACACAAATGTTCTGCATTTTGATATTTTTTTTCTAGAAGGCATTTATGGATAACTAATTAAAAGATTGTGACTTAATGCACCTTTAGGATTAATGACAGACTTTTAACCCTATTTTTATCACAGGAGTAGCTTGGCGATAAGCAAAAGAGCTTGGCATTCAGCAAAAATTGTCTGTAATAACTTTTCAAACATGTTTGGTTTGATGACTAATTTGTGTATGGGATTCATTTTACAGTCATAAAACTAGTATGGCCTAGTCCCACTGCGCCGTTTCTTCTTGCGTTTCCTATCTGACCAAAATGTTTGCGAAACGTTCAGTATCTAGCAAATTTTTAAGTTCCACGACGTTTTGTTTCATGTGAAATGGAGCCGAATAGAGAGTATCTTACTAGTCCATTCTGAACTTTATCTGCATCGTTTTGTTCCCTGCTAGTAGACTTACCTTCCGGATGTCAAGCGGATAGGAGGAAGAAGAAACGATGCAGTGAGACTAGGCAATAAGGAATGCCTTGCAGTGTCATTACCTGATCTACATTTGGAGTCAATGGAGTTCCATTGGAACCTCATCAAAGATGAGGCATGCATGAGGGTGTGTCAAAAGCATGAGTGCACTATAAAGTGGCACCTGCTGGAATGCTCCCCAGGGAGTGGAGAAAGTGCACAATACAGTGCGGAAGTGTATCAAATGGCCGAGTTGTACATAGTAATATTAGATGCAGGTCCCTCTGGAAGAACAGAGCAAACAGAGCACTGTAGAGGCTAACCTGGATTTAAAAAAAATGGTGACTGATTGTGCAGGTCTTTAAAATCCATGACAATTTTTTTGCCCGGTTTCTGTCAGAGAAGTACCTCTGTGATATAAATCAAAGGGAAAGTTAAGTTTGTATTACTTCGAGAAATAATGTTTTTGTGAGGTAATGACAAACTTTTAAGTGTACAATTTGAAAGAGCACTTAAAGACAGAATCAACTTTGTTCAGAAACACATCACATTCATTATTTTTTATAAAAAGATTGTTGAAACTTGAGGTGTCTGGATGGTGCCCTCTTGTGTTAATGGCTGCTTTTTGAATGAAATCAGCCCTGTAACTTAACCATTTATATGTTTTACTACCGTTTAAAGCATCGTTGAATTATAAATGTTAGTTTTGAATGATAACTTACAAGTTTTACTTACTAAAATTATGTTTAACCAAAATTGTACTATCCCTTCAAGAATGTTCTGTATTCGTAAAGTATCCTTTTAACTTTTTTGATTGATTACAGAATTGTGAATGTGACTAATTGGACATTTGTAAAATGAAAATAAATGTCCTGCCCTGCCAATCACATTCATTAATGTTCTATTTTTTGGAACAGTGTTTTGAAGCTTCTTAAATAACTGGGATGTAACAAATTTGCAAAAATTAATGGCAGAATTTCCGGCACTGTCATTCACTTTCATTTAGTATTCTGCAAAAATTTGGAAATAAAGCTTCTTAAAATGATTGCATATATCAAAGGTTATCTACGTGACAAATTTGCTCCTAGATGAAATTAATGACATTTCTGCTGCTGTCATTCATGGTGATTAATGTTCTAGATTTGGAAATGAACCTTCTTAAAGGCTTGCCTATCCACGCAACAAATTTGCACCTGTGAAATTAATGGCAAAGTTTCTGGCACTTCCATTCGGATCCATTAATGTTCTGGAATATGAAGCTTCTTAAATGAATGCGTTATGATCTACGCAACAAATTTGCGCCTATGGGAATAATTCCAGAAATTTCCGGTCTAGCCTCTCTCAGTAACATGAATGTTATTGGCATGGTTACTGCCGAGGTCTGTGCGATTGTGATCATTCAGATGAAAATCTGATTAAATCTATTAAATCATATATTCAATCTTAATTAATTTGCATCTATTGAATTAACGGCAGAACTTTCTGGCCTATTCTCTCTAAGCTACACGTATGAACGTTGTTGGATCGTTGAAACTAGATTTACTGCACCCATGGGATTAGCATCATAATGATAAAAACATTAATTCATTTTATATAATTAATATTCTTGAAGATTCTCCTCATACGATAGTCTTATTTAATGTATACTCTGCTCTTTCGAGGCGAAATAGGGGGAAAGGAAGAAGAAGAAAAAAAGGAAACTGCAATTTCCTAATAATCAGTAACCTTGATTTTACATTTTGTAGCTGCCAAGAAAATCTGTGTACATGCAAGTATGGTGATCATAGCTTCAAAGCGATCATGGATTAGTGTGCACTCTACTCTTGGCAAAGATTTTCTGTGCGTAGTGAATAATAATCAGATGTACTTGAGGTTGAATTTTTAAAGGGGTTGTGTTAAAAAAAACAAAATCGTTAGTGCAAGTTTTGAGTCTTGCAACATGTTGTCATGATTTTCAGGATTTTCAAGTAAACTTGACAAAAGAAATAATAATAATAATAATAATAATAATAATAGATCTTATTTGTATAGCGCCTAATGCAGAACAGCCTCTCTAAGTGCTTATTACTATCCCTGGTCATTTGGTACAGTTCAGACCCGCACAATTACCTTGCACACATTCTCAACTCCCCGGGGAGCATACTAGCCGCGGGCAACCATATTGGTGCACCAAGCTAATTTTCACCAGACCAGGTACCCATTTATACACCTGGGTAGAGAGCGGCAATGTGGATTAAATGCCTTGCTGAAGGACAAACGGAGTGGGGTGGGTTCGAACTCTGGATCTGACGATCGGAAACCACGCGCTCTACCAATCTTGCCACACCACTTCCACATATATAAATGTATTATTATTTCAAGCAGAGAGAAACTAACCAGGAGTTACCCGGGGTTCGAACCCAAGACCTCCTGATCACTAGACCGGGGCTCTACCAACTGTCAGAGCTGGGAGCCCATCTGTCGGTCGTTCGTCCCTGAAACCCTCTTCAATGTTCGTGATAAAAAGAAATGTAATAACATCATGATTGCTTGTTGCAGTTTGTTTAATAAGGATGAAGGATATATGTCCGTGATTGGAATACAAAATATGAGAAAGACCGTTTTTTCATCCTTGATTTTAAAGGGGTAGTTTAGTTTTGGTAGAGAGGGCGCTGCACATCACAATTTTTTTGTTAGGTAATGAAAAACTGAGTGTCGAATTTGAGAGAAACGACCCAGAAACGGCTGAAATATCAATAAATATATCTGATCTTATAATTATTTGGGGCCCAAATAATTAGATGATTTTTTTCAAAGAATTACAAAAATGCTTTCACTTTTTCAACAAATTTCAAAAGTGTTTTTTAAATAGTTGTTGATGATCTCTCTATCTAGTCGTTATTTCAATAAACATTACATGCATAATTTTGTATGAAAAATGGTTGAAACCAATGCCTTTTTAGAAAGCGCCCTCTTGTGTTTTAATGGCTTAAAAAAAAAGATAACAGGCCTTTTACTTAGTCGTTTGTAATTTTGTATACCTTTCGAGCATGGTGGAGTTTATAACTATTAGTTTATAATTTTACTGTCCAGGTTTGGTTACTAAAGTTCAGCCTCACCAAAACTGTACTACCCCTTTAATATTCCCATCTAGACTATTACGTGGCAAACTTGGATCTACGTATGTAATAAATTAAATGTTTCCAGAAATGTTCAATGTAATTTGATGTTTACTCTCTCAATAAAAAAAAGCAGTTCTCCTTTAACATAAAAAAGCTAAATTAGTATTTAACCTAATAACCCAAATTCAAGTAGAGTTTAATTAATTAAAGGTGCACCTGTAAAGTGTCTAACTCCACAAAAATTACTTGGAGCTTCCTCGTTTCTCTTCTACCGTGTTGTTTAGCTTGTATTTTCAAATGCCCCTTTAGTATGAAGATATCTATCATTGATAATCATTCAGCTCAAAAGCATTGATTAATGGTTATAAACCTCATTCACGTCATACAGTATTTCGTTGTAAAAGCTGACGCAAATTTTCGCTTTTTTAACCCGGAAAGCAGTGTTCTTTTTCAATGAAACTTTCACACATCATTCAAACATATATCTAACAATGATTTTGGTATAGGATTGAAGTCTCAAATGTCATTTTGAGCAATATCTTACACTTTACAGGTGCACCTTTAACCTATAAAGTCTATTTAGGTGGTCAGCATTTCCTGTATATTCATACATCTAGGAAATCAACAGAACATTTTGTAGACAAATTTATGTTTTAAGAGGGCAAGTGCTTATTAAAACGTTATGTCTACCTTTCCATATAAAAACTTAAAGTGATCCATTAACTTGGTCAAATTCAACCAAAATCACATGGAGCTTTCACATACCTTGTGTTTTGGCTCATGGTAACAGAAGACTAAAATGGGTTTTGAGTTTTCAAATGTCTCCCTAATTTTGTAGATCTATACATGTATTTAAGATTGAATTGAAAATTGTTCCGGAACACTCTTTTTGATTGTATCTGAATAGGATACTTTGATCGTTCTAAGTATCCGAATTTGGATACTTCGCGTGAACAATCTGGAATGTAATCTGCCTTGTTTTTTTTGTTTTTTTTTTACTAGAAAAACAGCATTCTTTTTCTATAAAACTTCCTCACATCATTCCAAAGATGATATGAGATGATTGAAGTCTCAAATATCACGTTGGGAAAAATCTTCTGAAGTCAATGGATCACTTTTACACTATGCACCTACATGTACACATACCTCTCAAATTTGCAGGGTAGATACGATCAGAATCAGATTTGAAATCTTGCCGGCTCTTTTTTTGGCTTTGTTCCTAGACACTATGATTGGAACTTTCCTCCCCAAATAAATTCTGTGGTTGGAACGATCTTATCGCTAACACTATAACCATGACCTTGGACATAAAGATGACTAAATCCCCCTTTAAAGGGACTAAGTAACATTTTCCAAATCCTCAAAATCCAATTTGAATTCTAACGGTTCCCTCATACTTTGTTGTATTCCTATTAAAAATAAAAGCATGGGACATGTTTCGGATCTTCAAATTCCCATTTCGTTCAAAAGATATTTATGATTGCAGTGTTCGGATGTCAAGTTGTCTATGGGATCTTTTAAGTAAATGCAATAAGTAAGTGAATATCACTCTGCATTTTCGCTCATTTCTCGGCCACATAACATCCAATTTACTTGAAGTTGAAATTTTCACACATTACTTTGTGGACATATCAGATCACACCAATACACATTGTATTAACCACGCATCACTCTTTGCACTTGTCAACAAAGTTACTAGATCCCTTTAAAAAAAAAAAACTTGCTAGTGGCCCAATCGGCCAATTAGAATAGTTTCCTCTCAGAAAAAAAAAAACATTTCCTTAAGCCTCTACACTAACTTTTTTTTTCTCTACTGGCCCATTCGTGGAAGTAAAATCACACTATTTATTAAATTTTACTTGCCCTACATAAACTTTACTTTCCTGACCAAGCGGGCATGTGCTAGTGTCCAGCCCTGTTTTTCCTCTTGAATTTCATTTCATTTGAAAACGTGTCTTCCTTTTCAAAATCTCACTCCATTTATTGATCATAACCACAATGATGAATCTTATCGCTAACACTATCTTGACCTTAAAAATGGCTGAATCTTTTTTCGTTGAATAATATACTCTCAATTGTTGATGGCCCAAAACAAACAGTTACTGCCTCCCTACTTTTCATTTGATCCCAACTGTTGACTTTTTCAAAATCTCACTCCCTTTATTGATCAAACGCAAGGGTCAGTGCTGTAGGACTCAAGTCCGGACTCAGTCTCGAGACCGGTCTCGAGTCCGTATTTCTCGGGACTCGGACACGGACTCGGACTCGAGCCAAAAAGACTTGGTCTCGGACTCGGACTCGACCAATGGTGACTCGTGACTCGGGCGAAAATCAGCAGTTCGTTATCCACTGTATTTTGGGGAAATTAAAGGGTGACAAAGATCAACTAAATTCTTTTCCCGTCTGTCACATTTTTATGAACTATTTTATTTATTTTGTTTTTGTATAATTGAATTTGTCTCATACTCTGTAATAATAACCTTTGACATTGCCCAAAATCATTTCTGCAGATAACTCTTTGTCATTTCTTTGATGGTGTCTATTATGAAGGTAACTGTTACTGTTGTAGTATTGAGAAGAGAAACTTAAAATATATAAATTCTCTGACAAATGGAAGTTTACAATGAACCAGACAAATATTTATGTTATAAAGAGTTCACTGTAAGGCATTTATCATAATGAAACTGATGTGTCATAAAAGAATTGCAATTTAAGATTTTCACGTTGGGACTCGGACTCGGACTCGGACTCGGATGTCCGGGACTCGGTCTCGGACTCGGACTCGGACTCGGACTCCAGGGACTCGGACTCGGACTCGGATAGGGTGGACTCGACTACAGCACTGACAAGGGTGTCAACAGCTTCTCAATTATGGGAGGGGGGGGGGGGTGACGGGACATTGGAGCAAAGTGACCGAGCGGTCCACTATAGGGAGCTTAAATTGCATTTTGGGGCTTGAAATTATGCGATTTGCTGCTGACATGGAAAAATGCAAGATTTTTCTAATATTCTGTCACTGTAATTGTTTGAAAATCTAGCTGCCTGAGGCTGATATGGCAATACACAATAATCGGTATGAAATTTTACCAGCCCTGGGCAATCGAGTCAATGCTAGTTTTGAATCTTGTCTATGGCAAATGCATTTGGTACCAAAAATCAACTAGACTCAATGGAATAATTATTATAGGTGGGGATGTAGAGGACATTGTTTAAAATGCTACACTGCGGTTCGAACATCATAACTAGGTTAATACTTTGTGCATATAAACTTGTAATAACTCTTAAGTTTATTTTGCACCATGCGCAAGGTGTTTGCAAGAGGGCACCACATGTTTGCTTTATGAATCCAAACCACATTAAACCATAAACATCCAGGCAAAAGGGAATCCACTTATTGTTAGAATTTCCCCCAAATAATGGCAAGGAACAAGGTTTTAAACTCTTGAAACATATTGTAAGAAATGGATGATTCAGTATTCCGGAATCTTTAGACGCGTGATCTTATCTTGATTTCAAGTGATGATTACAAGTTACAATGCAGTTGCACAAATTTCGCCAACATTTCTCCAGATAAGAAAATATTATCGGCGTTTCCGTGGTAACATTGTATGGAGATCAACTCCAGCAATCCTTGGAGGAGCACTTTGTGACCAAATATCCACTTCATATAGTGAGTAACTGATTCTAAACTGGATCGGAAATGGTCCAACCTTGACTATTTAGTGCAGGAAGCATTTGACGTTCTAAGTTATCTGATTCTGAGTGGTGACGATGTGAAAGAAGCAATTTTCCTCGCTGTATCCCCATATGGTTGTCGTGTCTTGACTATGGAGTGCAGGAAGCATTTGACATTCTAAGTCATGTGAACGAAGCTGACTTTTGGGGAGGAATGAAGGAGAAAACCTTGAGAAACTGTACTCTTTCAAGAGATGTTAAAAAAAGTAATTTATGTTGTATATTTTAAAACATTAAGGCTTCATGTTGCAAAAATTGCTTGGGTTCTCAATTTGCTTGCTTTGAAATATCTCTATAAACCCTTTGCCTCCTGAACCTGGTGGGCTTTGTACAAAGTCTGTGGGGATTTCAGAACGTCAAAGGGAAAGGGTTAAAGGTGCACCTGTAAAGTGTCTAGCTCCACAAAAATTACTTTGAGCTTCCACATTTCTCTTCTACCGTGTTGTTTAGCTTATGGTAAGAGAAGAATAAAAAAAGGTTTAGATCTTTTCAAATGCCCCTTTAGTATAAAGATATCTATCATTGATAATCATTCAGCTCAAGAGCATCTACAGACGGTCATAAACGTCATACTGTAATTACATTGTGTAGATGTAAAAGCTGATGCAAATTTTCGCTTTTTTAACCAGGAAAGCAGTGTTCCTTTTCAACGAAACTTTCACATATGAAAATTGCCTCATGGATAACTGTAACAGTTGAGGTCCATGAAATTGCTGGGTTGGCAAACTCAATTTGTGAGAGATAATGGTATACAAAACTGCCTGTCATTGACATAAAAAAAAACATTGGTATAGCTCCGGTGGGCTGGGGTAGGGTGGGGAAGGGGATAATCAAATCTGTTGGAAATACTACTCCTTTATCTTTTCACTTGTGCTTTTGAAAATGATGAATGAAACACATATACTACTCAAAACAAGTTAAGGATCACTTTTTTCTTAACTTGTATTTTTTCCAAGCTATGAGTGAGGTCTTACCTAGTTCTTTAATTTTTTGTTTGACTAGATGGTGTCCTCATTGGAATAAAGAAAAATGATGCAAGAGACATTATGCAATCAACTGAACAACGTGTGATATTGATTACAGTGTGTGTGAGGTCATTCAGGAGTAAAATATTTCATTTTAAAATTATACACAAAATAAAAAGTGATCCTTAACTTTTTTTGAGTAGTGTATATACAGGACACATCCTGCCCTGTTATATGTGGTTGTATGGACCCCCCCCTCCCCAAACCCCTGGCTTTGCCCCCCCCCCCCCCCATTCTCCAGTCTGGCTTTACTCTCAATATGCTACTTGAACTATATAACCTCCACGCTTCGATACAAAAACCATCAAATGAAGGAATTAAAATCAAGGTGTGAGGCATATTTCAAATAATATTTCCTTCATGATCCTTCATGTATATTATTATAAAGAGAGTTATCAAGATCAGAACAGTTGGTGATCATATTTTATAATTTAATTTGTCACTTTATTTGGCTGGCGTCATTGTCATTTTTATTAATGCAATTTACGATGCCAAGGGTATGCCTGTGATTAAACCGGTTGAAGACTCAATTGGGGAAAAAAATACTTGGGCTGTCATGATGTGAGATGAATATTCTTTCTCTTTCTAAATATTCTTCTAAATCCCTTCATAAAACCTCCTTGCATAATTCTAGAAGAAAGTAAAACAAAAAAAAGGAAATAATGAAAAAAATATGTCCAGAAAATCTAATAGGTAACAGTTGTTGCCATCAAAAGGCAAACTAGTAACATCTGAAAAGGCAGTAATTGTTCAGTATCAAAAGCAAATATATCACACTTATAAGTTTAGATGATGCACATGGTCATTTTTATATTGACCTTATTGATAGTTAACAGCAGGTGCCCTCAAAACAAAACACAAATAAATAAACGAACAAATCATCAGTGTCATGTTATATTGGTTCCGGCCTTCGTCTTTAAATAGAAAGGTCGTGGGTTAGCTTTAAATGGTGATGATTACATCTCATGATATCTCATTCTAGTGGTGGTGAAAAGATGATAACTATGACTTTTAATGATTTTGTCTGGATTGCAATGTACTTTTATGTTTTGCGCCAGTTTCTTCATCTTAAATTTGATTTGCCCACCAATGTTCAGGGAATCACGATGATGATTACATCTCATATCTCATGATATCTCATTCTAATGGTGGCGAAAAAGATGATCATCATGATTTGCTGTTGGTCCTATTGGGGTGGACTGTACTTTGAGTCTTTCATGTTTTCCGCCCCTGATTCAAACCTCATCTGTTGAAGACTTCCAGAAGCCCTAGCTATCACCTGCTTGGATTGCATACCAGAGAATCATCAGGCTTCCAGGTTTCATCCCAGGCAACGCTGGTGTGGGGGGTGGGGGGGGGGGGGGGAGGATGGAGTGTGTCGAATTTGTTATCTTCAGGGATGAAGGGGGATTTGGAGGGGGAATGGGGAGGGGGAAGGAGAAGTGTGAGGGGGGAAGGAGAAGGGGGAGGAGGAAGAGGAAAGGGGAGGGGTGTGGGAAAGTTGGAGGAGGAAGGGGAGAAGCTGGTTGGGGGGGGGGGGGAGGGTGTCGAATTTGTTATCTTCAGGCGTGAAGGGGGATTTGGAGGGGGAATGGGGAGGGGGGAAGGAGAAGCGGGAGGGGGAAGGAGAAGAGGAAGAGGAAATGGAGGGATGAGAGAAAGTGGGAGAAGGGAGGGGGGGGGGGGGGTATTGAAAGTGACATCTATAGTGGCGTAGCTTGGGTCAGGGGGGAAGGGGGTGTTGAATTTGCCCTCTGGGCTTCAAAGGGCAAATATGACCACTGGAAGAAAAAATAAATCTGTATGAAGAAAGGAAAATTTATTTAAAGGCTTAAATGAGTAATATGTTATTTTTTTCCTCTGGTAGAATGGTTTAATCAGTGGTAAAAATCTTATTTTTTTAGTGGTCCCTGGCCTTCAGGAAGTTATTATATTGAGCCTTGTATACATGTATGTTTTATACATGTATTGTGTTACCATGAGTTAGATTGAATGCTTTTAGTTTGTGTACCGTATTTGCCGATGTATAAACCGCATCTGTGTATACCCCCAAATTTGGGTTGTCGTTGAAGAGGAAAAAACCCTTTTCTAGATAATAAAACTGTGTTGGTAATCATTGCACCATAATCAAATTCCATGATTTCCACCGAAATTTTGTAAACTTTAAGTGCACAAAACAACAACACAAGTCAAATACTTGTTTCTGATTGGAGTACACTTCATAACAGAAAAGCCTTATGAAGCTTTTCACTCCACATGAACTAATAATATAACCATACGTGGTATTTTCCTGAAATATGTTTCTCTATCTCTGTGTATTAACCGCTCCCCCCTTTTTGCAAGTTTTTCTGTTTGGAAAAAGTGCGGTTAAAGGAGAATTCCGGACAATTTATAAAACAATACAGTATATTGGAAATACATCTAGGGATGTGCTTGAATATTTTCAGGATTTTACTCACTTTGGTTGATTTCTAAGAGATTTTTCTAATGTCATTAACTCTGAGGAAATAATTAAATTTACCGCACACAATCATGAGACCCTTACGTAGCACCCTCACTTTGCTCAATTTCTTGAGTAGGCTTGAATCCGGTGCCACTGCATTGTGATCACTGCATGTGTCATTCATAATAGCCGGTCATGCAGAGCCAGCAAATTCAATAACCACATTTACAGAACTTTGTGTCTATTCAAATTCCAATGAAAGCCAAACGTGTTACAATATCAGGCAGGCAAGTATTTTCAAACGGTTCAACAATGCAGTAGTGCTCAAAGGCACTTTCAGTGGCACAGCCTGGACTAAACTATTCATGATCGAGCATTGTATTGGTCCGATCAAAAGAACACATTCGCTGCAGTGTAAAAACATAGATAGGCGCATAGTGAGGGTCGTACGTCACAAATTGGTGCATTGTGGGATAGAACAAGCTCGCTCGCGAATTTGTGTCATTAGAATTTCAAAACCAATTATAAGAACCCACATTCATACTTTTTTCATACAAAATTGTGTTTATTGACCTAGAATATCTGTCTTTCAATCATTATAAGCTTGAAATTGTATGGAAGTCCACTTTAATACACCAGCAAATACAGTATGTTATAATTACAATTTGCAAGGGAAGCAGGAGAAGAAAAAAAACACCTTTCAAACCGTACTACCTTTACCAAAATTCTTTTTGAAAGTTTTGATGGATGGTGTTTTTTTTAACATTCTAGGTAGTTAATTGATTTCTTTTTATCAACAAACCTTGACCCAGGACATGGACTTGGAGGAAACAGTTTAATTTATTTGATATTTGATACAAGAAAATGGTGAGACCCTGCTAAAATACATATACATTGCGTGCAAGACAGAGGACACTGGGCCTCACAAACTTTTATCATCAATTCCTTAGAGTACTTTTGATGGATAATAATTCTATTTGTTTACATTTGGGAGTTGTTTATGATTTGGTTTTGGCATCAAATCTTCACCCTCACAAGACAATGACACAAGAGGTACAATTTTATTGGTACAAATAAAAAATGGTGGCACCTCAAAAAGACATTGTGTGCACTGACAGATGACAATGCGCCTCGCAAACTTTTATCATCAATTCCTCAGAGTACTTTTGTTGGATGATAATTGTTTTTGTTTACATTTGGGGGTTGTTTATGATTTGGTTTTGGCATCAAACCTCACCCTCACAAGACAAATGGACACAAGAGGAATGTTATAAATGATGATTGATTGATGACATATGTTTCCTGGTTGTGTGATTGTAACTTAGTACGTGAGTGAGTGTGTTTCGTGGAGATGTACAAATTAAATGTTTAGAGTGGTTATGTATTAAATTTAGTTTTAAATATGTATGATTTACTTTTAAATGTTTATCTCTGTAATTTAGTTTTAAATGTGTACATCCTAATTTTGTTGTTGTAAACATTGCAAAGTATAATTATTTCTTATACAAATAATAACATGTATTGATTGTTGTGTATGTACTTTTTTAACCAATCATTGTCATTTTATTCTTCTAATTTTATCATCAGTTGATCCTTTTGCTGATTGCAACGGTTCAATTATATTGTATTTCATAATATTTGTTTACAGCCTAGATCAACAAATTATTTCCTGTGTAATAATAGATTAGCAATTTACACAATGTTTTCTCATTTTGAACACTAGGTGATCCCTCAGCTGATTGCAAGGATTGACACCCGCCAGCTAGTGGGACGGCTCATTCAAGAACTCCTCATAGACATTGGCAAACAGCACCCTCAGGTAACTACATTCTTTCTGTAGGGGTTTGGGGGACAATATTTTATTTTGAGGGACTATTTTCCACATCAGACTTTGATACATGCTTAGTCCTGATAAACATGACATCATTTGGAAGCGGTTATGAGTATTAATGACTCTCAATTTCACTTACTAATTTTAGTAAAATATTATAATCCAGTGGCGGATCCAGGGGGGGGGGGGTTTAAACCCCCCCCCCCCCCCCCCTTGGGCTGCCAAGTGAAAATGTATCAGTGAAAAAAGTGAAAAAAAAATCACTTACGGGGGTTCAAAATAGCAAACAAAAAATCGCTCAGACTCTCCCCTCACTCGCCGCTACGCGGCTCGGGTCAAACCCCCCCCCCCCCTTAGCAAAAAGCTAGATCCGCCCCTGTAATCCCTTATTACCGTAATGAACATTAAAAAGGGTTTCATGGACGAACAACCATCAGAAGGGTTTACTAACTCAGTTGGTAGAGCACTGGTCTAGCAATTAGAGGTCTCGGGTTGGAATCCTGGGGAAAACCTATTTTCTTTGTTCATTTACTATCAAAATTAAAAATTTAGATTTCACGATTTTTACTGTTTATTTCTGTGTTTCATGAAATGTGTGTACAATCGAATACATTTAATCATACAGTACAATCATGAAACAAAAACCATAATGAGAAATTAATATTAAGTATTAACATCAACATTAATGAAAACTTGACAATAACATTTTCCTTCTATTTTTGTTTTCTCCAGGCCTTGATCTATCCTTTGACAGTTGCCTCCAAGTCGCAAAGCTCAGCCCGACACAATGCTGCCAACAAGGTGCTCAAGAACATGTGTGAACACAGTAATACGTTGGTCCAGCAGGCCATGATGGTAAGTTTTACTCATCTGAACTCACCCATATTGTAGCAAATATACCTGTTCACACTGTGATGAAAACATACAAATAAATATTGCATCCAAATCCTACAAGATCCTACATGTGTGAACACAGAACTATATATGTTAGTTCAGCAGGCCATGATGGTAGTTTAACTTGTGTAAACTCATCCATATGGTGGCTAATATACCTGTTCACACTGAGTTGAAAACATTGAAACAATTCATTGAACCTTGCACCCAAGTCCTAGAGTTCATCCATAGTTATATGGCCTGAACTGTGGTATGAAAAACTACTTCAAAATTCATAACTTTTATTTTGGGGGGAGAAGAAGGACAAGGGAATTATTAGAAAACACACTTACAGATACACTGACAAACAAACAAATGTTCATTGATAATGTTCCCATGTCTTTGTAGGTCAGTGAAGAGCTGATTAGAGTGGCCATCTTGTGGCATGAGTTGTGGCACTAGGGAATGGAAGAAGCTTTGAGGCTGTATTTCGGGGAGAGGAACATCAGGGGAATGATTATAAAACACACTTACAGATACACTGACAAACAAACTAATTAATATCTCTGTTTCCATGTCTTTGTGGGTTAGCGAAGAGCTGATCAGAGTGGCCATCTTGTGGCATGAGTTGTGGCACTAGGGAATGGAAGAAGCTTTGAGGCTGTTTTTCAGGGAGATGATCGTTGAGGGAAAGATTAGAAAACACACTTACAGATACACTGAAAGACAAACAAACAGATTTTCACGTTCCTATTTTTTTGTAGGTTAGCAAAGAGCTGATCAGAGTGGCCATCTTGTGGCATGAGTTGTGGCACGAGGGATTGGAAGAGGCTTCGAGGTTGTATTTCGGGGAGAGGAACGTTAGGTTGATGATTAGAAATCACACTTACAGATACACTGACAAACAAACAAACAAACTTTAATTAACGTTTCTGTGCCTTTGTAGGTTATCGAAGAGCTGATCAGAGTGGCCATCCTATGGCATGAATTATGGCACGAGGGAATGGAAGAAGCTTCGAGACTGTACTTCGGGGAGAGGAACGTCAGGGGAATGATTAGAAATCACACTTACAGATACACTGACAAACAAACAAACAAACTATAATTAACGTTTCTGTGCCTTTGTAGGTTATCGAAGAGCTGATCAGAGTGGCCATCCTATGGCATGAATTATGGCACGAGGGAATGGAAGAAGCTTCGAGACTGTACTTCGGGGAGAGGAACGTCAGGGGAATGATTATAAAACACACTTACAGATACACTGACAAACAAACTAATTAATATCTCTGTTCCCATGTCTTTGTAGGTTAGCGAAGAGCTGATCCGAGTGGCCATCCTATGGCACGAACTGTGGCACGAGGGATTGGAAGAGGCTTCGAGACTGTACTTCGGGGAGAGGAATGTCAGGGGAATGATTAGAAACAAACACACAAACAAACAAACTATAATTAATGTTTCTGTGTCTTTGTAGGTTAGTGAAGAGCTGATTAGAGTGGCCATCTTGTGGCACGAACTGTGGCACGAGGGATTGGAAGAGGCGTCGAGGCTGTACTTCGGGGAGAGGAACGTCAAGGGAATGTTCGCTGTTCTGGAGCCGCTACACGCCATGATGGAGAGAGGTCCGCAGACGATGAAGGAAACCTCTTTCAACCAGGTATAGAACTTGTTATTTTCACAATCTTGTTTCCTTATTGACATATTTTCTCTTTTTGTATTTCATACTTGCTTCACTTTCTTTATTTAATATATTTCCATATGTTCTGTTGTTTTGTTTCCTATACTTTTCTTTTTGTTATTTCTTTCTTTAAAAACATTATATTACTTAGCTTTTGTTTTTGCATTTCTTTTGAAAAAGAAAAAATATTTGTCTTTAAAAGTTCTCTTTATTATTAAGTTAAAAATGTCATACTTCTGTAATATTTCTAAATTTTCGTGATCTATTGTTTTTCATACATATTATCCCTTACTTTGTTCTTTTTTTTAATTCTTCATTGTACTATAAAAGCATTACTTTTCATAACTACAAGCTAAAGGAAGAATACCAACAGTCCTTCTCAAGACTATCCAATCCCTTGCTTCTTACATGGTGCTACCGCAAGCCTAGAATCAATTTTATTTCCTCTACCAATCTCTAACTCTGCCGCCGACAATTATACAAATTTGCTACAAAGAAATATAGAGTCTGCCTTGAGCATTTTCAGGTAGTCTTTGTCGGCAGATGAATGTTTTCTCTTTGTGTACTGACAATTTCATAAGCATTGATTTGTGAAGTAATACTTTTGGGTTCAGGGGGATGACCTTTACTTCATCCATTCCTAATGAAAAGAAATTCCTGCATTTATCAACGCTCCTGGACAATTTGCAATTTGTCGGGTGAGAGTGAGAAGGGCATAAAGTTGATTTTTTGCTAAATTTTTTTTTTTCAAAATTGTTGAGCCCTCCACAGGCTATTTATTAATAATCTTCACACAAGCAAACAAATCAAATACATGTGCATGTTTAAACAAATTCAAATTAATCTTTCTGTACAAACAACAATTGTAGCAACTGCCACTTAACAGTAAAATGTCTTTCCATTCCAGATCAACATAACATATATTTCTCATCTTTGTAATATTGTAAAACTTTCTTTTTCAACGTATCAAAAAGTGGAACTATATTATTAAATTTACAAATAAACATCTGTTGTTTAATTAAAATAACAATACAATTAAGAGCATCATTTCTCCTATCTTCAAAGCCAAAAATTATTTGAAGTTTCATTCCAAATCTTTCTACTAATCTCACATTCATAAAAGAAATGTACTATATCTTCTAGTTCTTTTTTACAAAATGAAAATTTTTCATTGTTTACAATTTTCATCCTAAATAGTTGTTTATTTAAAAATAAAATTCTATTTTAAATCTTATACTGAAAATATTTCAAACTAATAACTGGAGTAAAGCGAAATATCATAACGTTATACAGATTGTAATTTATAATTCAAATATCGTTCCCACTTTGAACTTATTAGAGACAAACAGATTGTTTCTCCAAAAAGAACTTTATAAATGTATCTACATCCTTTTTTTGCATGAATAAGTGTTTTAATATGGGAAGGAATTAAACGTTCTTCCAAATTTATTTGACATATTTTGTAATATTCATTATATCTGCACTTTATTACTTGACAAACTGAATAATAAGACAAATAATTAATCTTCAAATTAAACTTCTCCTCACATTTTGTATGTGACAATACATTTTTTGCTAAATTGGGTTAAGCATACCATCTTGTAGGATGGGGTCTCCTGTACATGATATAACATTCCCAGGTAATAATTACTGTTTGTCTAATTTTGGAAATATTCCACAATAATATAACAGAGAGCTACATTGGTTTCTACGCAGCTTTCAAACTTTAAACATGATTATTTCTGAAGTATAAAAAGGTGACCGAGGGCCCTTCTCTTTCTCAACCCGACAAAATAGTTTTTTTTGGCAAACTGCGCTGTAATTACTCATTTTTCAGCTCCCTTTTCAATATAATGTTGTCACCAATCTGTCAAAAGGCGCAATTAAATGCACCTTCATTATTTACTTTTTGAAAGTTGGACAATGCAAAATGCGGCTACAGATGTGAGCCTTACACCATTTTGAAGCTGTCCGTGACAATATAATGGCCCCAATTTGTTAAGAGACAGTAACTGCATTGGGAATAAATACTTTTGAATATGAATAGGGTTGAATTCAGTATAGAGATAAATTTAGGTTACGTGTTGCCACCTATCTGTCTAAAAGTGCAATAAAAAGCACCTGTATCATGTACTTTTTGAAAGAAGGACAACGCAAAACAAAGCTGCAGATCTGAGATTAACACTATTTTGAAGCTGTGTGTGGCGAGTTTATTTCTCATATTTTATTTATCATATGACAATGATCCCAGTGAGAATGAGTATTTTGTTTTAATATGGGGAGGGTGGAATTTTGTATATAAAAGAATTGAGGTTAGATGTCGTCAGTAATCTGTCAAAAAGTGCAAACAAATACACCTGTATTATGTACGTTTTGAAAGTGGGACAAAGCAAAACGGAGCAAGAGATTTGAGCAGAACAACATTCTGAAGCCGTCCGTGACAAGATAATGCCCCCAAATTTGTTGTATGACGATGATCATCATGATGATCATCATATTATGGGGAGACAAATTTAGCATCTATAGAGATACATTTAGGTTAAGTGTGGTCACCAATCTGTCAAAAAGTGCAATTCATTTTCCCCTTTGTTATGTGCCTTTTGAAAGTTGGACAATGCAACGCGAAGCTACAGATTTGAGCGTAACACCATTCTGAAGCTGTCCGTGACAAGATAATGCCCCCAAATTTCTTGTATGGTGATGATCCTGCAAATAAGTATTTTTTTTTTAATATGGGGAGGGTTGAATTTAGTATAGAGAAGAATTTAGGTTAAATGTTGACACCAATCAATCAAAAAGTGCAATTAATTTGCCCCTTTATGTATGTGCCTTTTAAAAGTGGGACAATGCAATCATGACATGGGAATTTGCACTTTTGAATAAGGGTTACGTTTAATTTTGTATTGAGATAAATTTATGGTAGGATGAAATGCAGTCGGTGAGATACATGTGAACTGAATTCCCTTTGTAATCACCATCTAAATGATCTCTGTGACGATATAATGCCTGCAAATTTGTTGCGTGATAAAGATCACAATTGGAATAATAACAGACTACAATTAGGATATGGATGAATGTAGTTTTGAGATGAATTACCGCAGGTTTACAAATATGGAGATGAATACCCTTTTGGAAACCATTTGATTAACTCTGTGTGGTGTTTGACAAATGATTCTAGTACAGAAATTAAGTATTCTAAAGATGTCCCCCTTATGATGCAATCGGTACATGTAGTTCATATTAAAGAGGTTAATCTTTTGGCACCTGATACAGCTTCTCTTTTTTACTTTTTCTTTTTCTTTTTCTTTTTCTTTTTCTGGCAGGATTTATTTGGCACACATGAGTCAAATTACCCCAAATTGTGCATCATTTAAAAAAAGAAAAACAACAACATGTACTAAAGTATTTTAATGAAGTATTGAGATGAATTGGCCTAGGGATAGAAAGAGTGAGATAAATAGCATTTTGTGTCCTATTGTAACTCTGTCTATGTGTGTGTGGCATTTTGACAAATTCTTCTGGTGCTGAAGTGAAAGAATGTTATAAAGATTTTTACTTTCCTCTGATGCAATAGGTAGTTCATCAGAGGTTATCCTGATAACCTGATAACCATGGGTGTAGATCTGTCATTGATACCTATTCATCAGCCCTGGGGGATGATCTATTCATTCATTCCCCCCTGAAGAAAAGGTATTACGTAAGTATCTACTCCCATGCTGATAACCCAACACGACTTGGGGAGAATGATGTTGTGTTTGATTTGAATGGCCCCAATTCGTTTATCATCTTTAACAAAAAACTCAAACCATCACAGAAAAATGGAAATATAGCACAATATTGGGCTAGCTTGTATTGTTTTTAAAATAATTTTTACAATCTCTTCCTATGTTTGTTTATTGTGTAGGCCTATGGCAGAGATCTGATGGAGGCCCAGGAGTGGTGCCGCAAGTACTCCAGGTCCAGGAACGTGAAGGACCTGACCCAGGCCTGGGACCTCTACTACCATGTCTTCAGGAGGATATCAAAGCAACTTCCACAGGTAGGTCGAGGGTTCAATATTCCCTTTGGTAGTAGGTTCAGAGTTCAAAACATCCCTAACAAAATTCATCGTGTTGGTTGGATGCATGAGAAGTATATTTCTAATCCACTATTGGCAAGATTGGATGGAGGGGCCAGAAGCCAGAATGGTGCACCGAGGATTCTCGGTTCAGGTATGTCAAGACCTGACCCAGGCTTGGGACCTCTACTACCATGTCTTCAGGAAGATATCAAAGCAACTTCCACTGGTAGGTTCAGAGTTCAAAACTTCCCTAACAAAATTTATCATGTTCGTTGGATGCATGAGAAGTATATTTCTAAATCCACTATTGTCAAGATTGGATGGAGGGGTCAGAATGGTGTGGCAAGTATTCTAGGTCCAGGAACGTCAAGGATCTGACCCAGGCTTGGGACCTCTACTACCACGTCTTCAGGAGGATATCCAAGCAGCTACTACAGGTACTTCCAGGGTTTAAAACTCCCTCACAAAATTAATCCTTTCTACGACTACCTCAATCATTTATAGGACCAATAAATGTTAATAACAATGATATAGCGCCATGTATCTAGGTAACCTAATATGAGGTAACCTATCTCTTGGACTATCATCCCACAGTTCTTTTCAGGAGTACACATTATCTTACCTTTCTTAAATCGTGCTACCACAAGCATGGGCGTCGATCTGTAATTGAAACCTATTGTTCAGGGGGGGGGGTGATTTATTCATTCATCCCCCGCTGAACAATAGGTATTACGTAAGGATCTACGCCCATGCACCACAAGTCAATTTTGTATAAAATAATCTTGTATGGTGCATGAAAAATATAATGGTTTGAACACAAGATGGACACATTTGCCTTTAGGTGTTTCAAATGTTTGTGTACCATCCCTGAACATGTCATTTGCAAGAGACCAGTTAAAAAGATTTGTTCAAATTTTTATGGTCGTCACTAATGTAATTAAGTGAGCTTGATAATTGTAATTTTTCCAACAAAGTTTTCAAAGGTTTGCCTCTGAATATTCTTGTTTTGTTGTGTTTTCTTATAGTTGACACAGCTAGAATTGCAGCTAGTCTCGCCCAAGCTGCTCATGTGCCGGGACCTGGAACTTGCAGTCCCGGGGACCTACGATCCCAACAGACCCGTCGCCAAGATCACGCGGGTCCAGTCTACGTTGCAGGTCATCACGTCAAAACAGCGCCCTCGCAAGCTCAGCATCTTCGGTAAATAACTCATTGCATCTCTTTCCTAGGTTTATATGCTGTAGAGTTCGATTAAAATTAATTTGCACATATTATTGAAAATCAAGAATAAAAAAACATTGTTCCTATTTGATTTGTTTATTTTGTGGCAATCTTATTTTTACCATTGTGAAACATCTAATGGATTACAAACAAATCAAATGTTTTTTTTCTTTTTTCTTTCTTAATTGTTTGTTTTAAATACTAAACTTTGGTTTGACTTGAAACAAGTTGTTACAACTTGATATGTGATTTATTAATTTATTTGTCTGTACAACCTGATGAAGGCAGAATAGACACAGCTAGCCACACCTCGCCTTAAAGGGACTTAGTAACATTGTCCAAATCCTCAAAATAAAATTTTAATTCTAGGGGTTCCCTTATACCTTGTTGTATTCGTATTAACAATAAAATCATGGGACAGGTTTCGGTTTTTCAAATTTCCCTTTCGTTACAAAGATATGTATGATTGAAGTATTCAGATAAGAAAAACTCCGGGCGAGTTTTTCTTCCGTGTACAAAGTGAGTGCAGTGAGTTACTGAATATCACTTTGCATTTTCGCTCATTACTTGGCCATACAATGTCCATTTGACTTGAAATTTTCACACAATACCCTGTGGACATATGAGATAACAACAATATACATTGCATCAACCATTCATCACTTTTTGCACATGTCAACAAAGTTACTAGATCCCTTTAAGACCGCTTTTCAGTTTTCACTAAAGGCACTGAAAGGTGTACATGGGTGGTAGCACTTTTTGCCCTCTATGACTAATGACAGATAATAAATTTTGATTACAAATGATATTGTTGTAAAACAAATGTCTCTCTTTCTGATCTTGCTTCTTCTATGTGCAGGGAGCGATGGTGCAGAGTTCATGTACCTACTGAAGGGTCATGAGGACCTGAGACAGGACGAGAGGGTCATGCAGCTGTTTGGACTGGTCAACACGCTGCTCTCAAACAACCCCGATACGTTTAGGAGACATCTCAAGTAAGTTCACCCTCTTATTTTTGTCCCTTCAGAGTAGAGCCACTTTTAACATGATGCAGTTTTTGCTGTATCGTGGTACTTGAAGGTGGCTGCAACTGCCAGTCTTGAAATACTTCTCCCATGGCCTTGACTGTAGTTTTAAAGTTTTGAGAATGTTTGAATATTCGACACACATGACCGTTAGGCCCCCCCAAAAAAAAAATTTGTTTGATTGGAGTAACGGGCAACCAAAAATTAGGGTAGGTAGGTAGGGTTTTTTTTTTTTTTTTGCAGGATTCGCACAAATACACAAAAACACAACACATATCGCAATAAAAAAAATAAAAAAAATAAAAATAAAAATCAGAAAAAACTTTTAGGGTCGGCGGTATTTTTAGGGTCGGGCGGGTTACGCCAATTCAACAATTTATTTTTCATGGCCTTAGTTGCTCCGTGTGGGCAAACAAAAATCTGTGTGTGAACATCCCTGGTTCATTTCCCAGAAGAGCCCCCTAAAGTTTATTACGATTGAAAGTCCACAAATTTACCATATTAAAGCCAAATAACTGTTTTGGGAAAGTTACCGAAAACATCTGGCCAAACTAATTGATCAATATTGTTGAATAAGTATTTAAAAACGGCTTGTGTGGTAAAATCCTAACCTAAGCATCGTTAAATGCAGAAATATTGGAAGAAATCCAATGGCCGCCAGTGAAATTTATAAATCCACCGCCCGTTCCTACCTGTGTGCGCCGCTAGCGCTGGGCTGGAGATATCGACAAGCCCGCATACCAGAGACCACAAGGTCTTTTACATGTATGCGCGATTCCGCGTTGGCGGTACGATTTGAGGCAAATCAGTTTTATAATTTTGCAAATATATCAATTAGTAGGCGGTTTCCTGGCCAAATTTATATAATCCCATATTAATAAAATTATATTCTTTCACATGGTTGGTAATAAGAGCGTACATTTCATTTTGTGTGTGTGTGGGGCGTTTCCCACTACTGTCATTTACCTTTAAAGGGGTAGTTTAGTTTTGGTAAGGCTGAACTTCAGTAGCCCAAACCTGCACAGTAACATTATAAACTAATAGTTATAACTCCACCATGCTCGAAAGGTATACAAAATTACAAACGGCTAAGTAAAAAGCCTGTTATCATTCAAAAAGAGCCATTAAAACACAAGAGGGCGCTTTTTAAAAAGGCATTGATTTCAACCATTTTCATACAAAATTATGCATGTTTTGTTTAATTGATATAATGATTAATTAGCGAGATCATCGACAACTATTCAAAAAACGCTTTTGAAAATTTTAAAAAAAGTGCAAGCATTTTAAATTTTTTTTCTAAAAATCATCTAATTATTTGGGCCCCAAATAATTATAAGATCAGATATATTTATTGATATTTCAGCCGTTTCTGGGTCGATTTTGACCAAATAAAGTTTATTCTGCCATTAAAATTGCATGTTCTCTCAAATTCGACACTCAGTTTTTCATTACCTCACAAAAAAATTGTGATGTGCAGCGCCCTCTCTACCAAAACTAAACTACCCCTTTAACGTTAGAGGGTTTCAAATGTTTCTTTCTTATTTTATGAGCTTGTACATTCGAGGTTTGCAAATGCTTCTTTCTAATTTCTGTGGTTGTACAGCATTGTCATAGGAACATTAGAGGGCTTTGAATGTTTCTTATTTTCTATACTCTCTACTTTCTATACAGCATCCAGAGATATGCAGCCATTCCCCTCTCAACAAATTCCGTTTTGATTAGCAGGGGTGCGGCACTGCAACACTCAGCACAGGCTGATCAAGGACTTCAGGGACCAGATAATTTCCCTGACAAGCCCCCAAATGTTGTTACGATTAATAGCCAAATATCTGCTGTAGCAACAATTTAAAGGTTTCAATTTTTTCTTTCTGATTTGTTTTGCTTTTACAGCATCCAGAGATATGCAGCCATTCCACTCTCAACAAATTCGGGTCTGATCGGCTGGGTGCGGCACTGCGACACGCTACACACGCTGATCAGGGACTACAGGGACCAGATAATATCCCTGACAAGCCCCCAAATTTTGTTATGATTAATAGCCAAATATCTGCTGTAGCAACAATTAAAGGTTTAAATTCTTTCTTTCTTATTTTGTTTTGCTTTTACAGCATCCAGAGATATGCAGCCATTCCACTCTCAACAAATTCGGGTCTGATTGGCTGGGTGCGGCACTGTGACACGCTACACACGCTGATCAGGGACTACAGGGACAAGAAGAAGATTCTACTCAATATCGAGCACCGAATCATGCTCAGGGTAAGTTATGGATGCATTTTAAGAAGAAACAAAATCTTGAGACAATAAGAACTTCAATTACTAGTGTTTTAATGATCCTACGTAACATTGAGCTCCAGTTATTTTAGAATTAGTTAGAAAAGTTGGAATTTCTTTCCTTTTCTCTTCACTCACACTCATATTTGTCAAAGTCAGCTGCATTTAAGCATTATAATTATTGATTTCTTTCTTGATATCTCCCACCTGTGGATGACACCAGACTATGAACGCCTAACTCTGATGCAGAATGTAGAGGTCTTTGAGCATGTTCTAGACGACACCCTTTGTGGATTTTTAAAGAATTTGTCCTTCGCGCATTATGTTTTCTTTTTGCTTTTCATTTATTGATTTATTTATTATCTCAATGTCACTTCTAGATGGCACCAGACTATGAGCACCTGACCCTAATGCAGAAGGTGGAGGTCTTTGAGCACGCTCTGGACTACACCCAGGGAGATGACCTGGCCAAGCTGCTGTGGCTCAAGAGCCCTAGCTCAGAGGTGAGTTTACAAGGCTTGTCTTTTTTTTCTTCTCAGCTTCCTCTGTGTTACTCCCTCCACCTCCACTCTCCCACCCTTCTTTTTAATTCTTCTGTAATAATAATAATTAAGAAGTCTTATAAAATGCGCCAATTCCACCTTTTTCAAGGTGCTCAGGGCGCAGTTAACTCATCTTTACACACACAAAGAGAAGGGGAAAAAAAAAATGTGAACATTTGAAACATACTTGTATGAACAACTTTGATACATAAATAAAAACACAAAATGAAACTACTGGAACTTACTGAAATGCAACTTGGAAAAGGTTAGTTTTCAGACTAATCTTAAAAGATTCTAAGGATGTAATGTTTCTAATGTGTTGGGGGAGCTCATTCCAGAGCTCCCCACTCTTATCTTCGTCCTTTCTGCTTCCCCCTGTCTTGTCCTTTTTCTCAATCTTTCACCAGAAGACCAGGTTTCTCCTCTTACTCCTTCTACCTCCCTCCATTTCCTACCCTTCTTTTTCTTATTCTTCCTTCTCCTCCTTCTCTTCATCCTCCTCAACCTATATCTCTTACCTATAATCCTTAATTTGATATTGATGAATTTGGCACGTAATTGTAGACAGATAATGCTGTTGCTAACTCGCTTTGATTGAACTTTTAAAAGGTGTGGTTTGAGCGGAGGACCAACTACACTCGTTCACTGGCTGTGATGTCGATGGTGGGCTACATCCTAGGTCTGGGAGACAGGCATCCGTCCAATCTCATGCTGGACAGACTGACCGGCAAGATCATCCACGTTCACTTATATATCTCACTTTTTGAGCCATGGTATATGAGTGATGCCCACAAAATTTACTCAGAATGATCTTAGATTCTAGCTGTGCTGTATTGTAAAGATGTTTGTAGACTGAATGTAAATTATTTACCTGTATGTATTTGTTTTTCCAGGTGTGGTTTGAGCGAAGGACCAACTACACTCGTTCCTTGGCTGTGATGTCCATGGTGGGCTACATCCTAGGTCTGGGAGACAGGCATCCGTCCAATCTCATGCTGGACAGACTGACCGGCAAGATCATCCACATTGACTTTGGGGATTGCTTCGAGGTAATTTACATAAAGGGGACCACCAGGCAAAGGACAACACATTATTATATGTTTTGGTACCGTTTTGTGATATCAAATAGATACCCGACATTTTGCAAAGGGTTGTGTAATTCATAAACAAAGCAATTAATTTCCACCACTTACGGAACCGTCTGCTATTTCCTGGTTCCATACGGGCCAAGCATTTGCGAGTGCGCCAATGCTATTCACGCGTACGTCAATAGAATCCCGGATGATTCATTCGCTCTGCACAGAGCGCTCTGGCTGTGCACACATATAGTCTTCGCATTTCAGACCGCATGAACGCATGGTTGAGAATGGTGATGCGTTTTCCAATTATATATTTTTTCTGAAAACATATTTTTGTGAACTTGTTGAAGGAATGGAATAGTACAGATGTTACCTTTCTATTATAAGAATATTATTTTTGGGTGGTGGTACCCTTTAACCCGTTCTCTCCTAGATTATTTAATACTGTACCTCTTAAGCCCGGCGCAGACAGAGCCGACTCGACCCAATCCGACTGGTTTTAAGTCAGGCTAGAGTCAGTTTCGCTAAGTCGGAGTCTAACCAACGTGTTGAATCGGCCTCGAATGACCTCCGACTAGCACTTGACTGGCAAAACCGGAGTCGTGAGGCAGCGCATACTGAGTTAATCAGGCTGAAAACCAGTCGGATCGGGTCGAGTCGGCTCTGTCTGCGCCGGGCCTTAGATGTTATACCTGATCTCTTATTGTTACTTCAGTTGCCATAATCCAGGTTCTAAAAGAAAATATTTCAGCGAAGCTATATTTATTTAAATTTATCTTTATATACAGTCAAAGGGGCCATCTACAAAGTATGTACGCACAAGTTGGGGGGGGGGGGGGGGGGGGGGTTCACGCTGATGCGTACGCTACATTCAACCACATGCATAAAAAGTGCATACAGGGAGGGGGGGGGGGGGGTCAATTTCGGACAATAATTTGGGTACATATTTTGTAGATGGTCCCAAACCTGTCTAACTCAGCCAAGCTGCCTATAGTAGCTACTAAAAGTGATCCCCAGTAAGGGGAAACAATGTTATGGAACCCGTCAATAGAGGTCACATGTCTACAGTGGCCACTTTCACGTGGGTGGTCACTTTACAAAAAGTTTTATTGCATATTTGTGGTAAAATGCAGATTTTAAATATTGATAAATATGAATTGAAATCCAACCCCTTTTACAGGTGTACTCGTTTATATGTTACCCCGATAATTAGAGACTACTGTACAGTATCATATTATTGACATGATTATGTGATTTTCCACTACAGGTTGCCATGACGAGAGAGAAGTTCCCAGAGAAGATCCCATTCAGACTGACCAGGATGCTCATTAATGCTATGGAGGTGAGAGAAAGATTTTTATTGGAAAGAAAGTTGAGAAACAAAACTAAATCTAAACAAAATTACAACAAAAGGCCAGGCTATTTCAAGTTAAAGTGCAGTTTTATTTAACACACAAAAGTAAGAAAATAATGTATAACAAAATACAAAGCCAGTATACTTGCACAAAATACGGACAAAAATTGTCATAAAGCATATTAAAGGGGTCGGTAGAAGAATGCGAGTGCATTATGTAAAACTGTACCCTGTTTACTGTCGCGGTCAGGGGGAGTGGAGTTGCACCTCTCTCTGATCTCAGCCATGAAATCATTGTTTCAATAAATGTAGAATACCATAATAGGTTATAAAATGTATACAAAAAAAGGCAGCAGAAGTTGGAGCATTATCTCTCCTATCAGAGCCGTATATAGACAATAGTTTGGCAAACCCATGGTGCCCATAAAATATGTGACCACCCGTTGACCAAACAGAGAGCAATCGCCTGCAACCTGAAACCGATTTGGCCAAACTCTGTCCATATACATGTATGGCTCTGTCTCTTTAATATGTATTAGGATATCAAATTGCCTTTGTTTAGGACACAACCCACCCCTGGATCATGGGTTTTTAGAAATAGAATGAACGAACATGAACACATTTTCCCTCTCCTTTCTCCATTAAATTTTATATATTTTTTTACAGGTGACTGGTATTGATGGCAACTATCGCATTACGTGTGAGAGCGTCATGCACGTGCTCCGCGAACATAAGGACAGTATCATGGCCGTGCTGGAAGCATTCGTCTACGATCCGCTGCTAAACTGGAGGCTTATGGATAGTAAGTTGTTCGTTTTGGATCTGCATATTTATTCTATATAGTGCCTCCCTCATGCAGAGGCTGATGGGATAAATGTGATCCGCTATAGCAAAACCCGGCACTTGTCGGTGAAAATCAAAATGTAGATTTTCATACCATTAGAAAGGCCTCATCACAAGCTTTCATTTGATGCTTTGTCCTAACTATTTGGTCAATAATTGGCGAAGATATGATTGTTTCAATTTTTACAAACATAGGTCTTTTACACACATTTTATGAACTCAAAATGCCCATTTCTTCAAAACATAAATTACTGACAAGTGCTAGGTTAACCTAAAGCGGGTCACAAATGTTGAGGTTGTCCATCTGTTTCGTTCTGTTAAGTACCATGCACGTGCTATGTGAACATTAGGACAGTATCATGGCCGTGCTGGAAGCATTCGTCTATAATCCACTGCTTAACTGGAGGCTATTGGATATATTTATTGATCTATTTCATACAATGCCTCCATAGACTTGTGTGTTGTAGATCCTAATTTGTTGTTGGCAAATACACAAGTTTCCGGTTGCCATTGGCACCTGGGCCACTTCTAAATGCAAGTCCTGAAGTGCCTTTATGTAAATACTATTGATCATCAGTAGTTTTAAACTTTGTTTCTCTGCATATTGATTGCAAGTGTGTGTCCATTGACCAGGGTAACAATGTAAAGTGCTTAGATATGACTATAAATCATATTATGTGATATATGAAGCAAAACAATATTATTATGCTGTTTTTGCTTGTTTCTCAACAGCACCGAAAGGCAAGCGACCGTCCAAGGCTAGGTCAGGAGCCTACTCCACAAGTCAGTCAGGCACAGCTGGTGAGTGAGATTAAGTTTTGTCTCGATATGATTTTTTTCTTCCCCCGAATGATATGGGCAGAGCATATCGCTGATAAGCTGATATATCCTTTTCTATTTATTGATTTGAGTTTATATTACAAGTAAAATAATTATGATAATAATGGTAATGATGGTTATTTTATATATCGCTATTCTCGTGTGTGTCATAAACATCATGATAACGCAGTGTGTGTACAACATTGCAGTAGTGAGCGAGTTAAAGAGAGTCCCTGTGCAATGGAACCTATTGTCCTTTCTTCTTATCGTCCCTTTTTATTGCTTGTCCAGGGTCGGGTAAAAGTATTTGGAGGTAATTAACCTTGTAAAAGTAATAAGTTCACCCAGTTTATTTTGATACAAATAAAACCAACAAGATATCGTAAAAGTCGGTATATCTCTTTTCCTCAAATGCAGTACCAGCAATATTGCTATAAAAAAATATCTCGGTATATCAAAATACTGGAATACCGACGGAGCTTAATAGGTGAGATATTTTAAGTGTTTCATAACTGGGAAACTTCAATTATTGATCTAGTGTTTCAATGTTATCACATGTAAAAACTGACAAGGAGTTGATAAAGCTTACGTTATCTCTTTTGTATATGAATCTTTTTTCTAATTTTAACTTTCCCGTTTTAGACTTGCTGGATGATATAGAGCTGGAAGTTCCAAAGCAGAAGAAGATAGCTGGCCAGGCAGAGTCAGTGCAGTCTGTAGGTAGGTAGTAGACAATGATGGTGATGATGACTGTGGTGGTGGTGGTGGTGGTGGTGGTGGTGGTGGTGGTGGTGGTGGTGGTGGTGGTGGTGGTGGTGGTGGTGGTGGTGGTGGTGGTGGTGGTGGTGGTGGTGGTGGTGGTGGTGGTGTTGGTGTTGGTGTTGGTGTTGGTGGTGTTGGTGTTGGTGTTGGTGTTGGTGTTGGTGTTGGTGTTGGTGTTGGTGTTGGTGTTGGTGTTGGTGTTGGTGTTGGTGTTGGTGTTGGTGTTGGTGTTGGTGTTGGTGTTGGTGTTGGTGTTGGTGTTGGTGTTGGTGTTGGTGTTGGTGTTGGTGTTGGTGTTGGTGTTGGTGTTGGTGTTGGTGTTGGTAAAGGTGGTAAAGGTGGTAAAGGTGGTGATGATTATGACAATAATGGGGATAATGATGACAATGATGATGGTGATGTTGATGGTGCTGGTGCTGGTGATGGTGATGGTGGTGTCGGTGGCAGTGGCGGTGAGGATTATTGTAATTATTGTAATGGAAAGTGTAACTAATGATAGGGATGGACAGTCTTATTATAATACATCTAATTAAACTGAAATGATAATTGCTTGTAAATCTGGTCATCCCTTATCAGATGGAGAACCGGGGGTACAGCCTGAAGCACTCAACAAGAAAGCCATCTCCATCATCAACAGAGTCAAGGACAAACTCACGGGTAATTCAACATTAACAGCATCTCTTGATTTATCTTTAAATTCCTTTAAATTTTCTGTTGCAATTAAGTCAGTGCTGAACTCACATGCAATGCATTATTAGGTCCTTTATTGGGACCTATCTGTGCAATAGCTGAACTGCCAAGTTGGCCAAAGTGCACAATGAAATGTAAATACTACAGCAGTCTAAGATATAATACATTATGTGATTGTGCAGACAGTATTGAAAGTGGTGTGGCAAGATTGGTAGAGGGCTTCCTTTCTGATTGTGAGATCCCGAGTTCGAACCCAGCCCACTCCGTTTGCCCTTCAGCAAGGCATTTAATCCACATTGCTGCTCTCTACCCAGGTGTATAAATGGGTACCTGGTCTGGTGAAAATTAGCTTGGTCCCCGGGGAGTTGAGAATGTGTACAAGATAATTGTGCAGGTCTGAACTGTACCATAATGACCAGGGGTAATAATAAGCGCTTAGAGGCTGTTCTGCGTTAGGCGCTATATAAATACCATCTATTATTATTATTATTATTATTATTCTGCAGTATTATGTGTGTCCATTGCACTGCTAGCTTTCTGAAGGTTCACTTTTAGGTGTCCGTGTGCGTTCTGTAAGTCCCTGAGGAAATAAATCTTTTTTTTATTTTATTGCTTTTGTTTATAAATATAGAAAATTGAGTGTAAAAAGATTTAATTTTCCTATCCAGGTTGTGACTTCTCGACGGAGGACCCCGTCAATGTGACCAATCAAGTGGAGTTGCTCATCCAACAGGCCACATCGCATGAGAACCTTTGTCAGTGCTACATTGGGTGGTGAGTTAACTCAAGCCTCCACACTTACCTTTTTTCAATTTTCAATACTGGTCCGTTTGGGCAAGTAGAAATCATAACTCTTCACATTTTACTTGTCCCAACAGAAAAAAATGTCTTGCCCGTGTACTTCTAGATTAAGATTTACACATACAAATTTGCATTTTCTCTTCTAGTTGAACAATTGTTTAGGCGTTTTGTATATCAAAAGCACAGTGGCTTTCACTGGCTTAGACGGTAATCGCGCGTTGTGTTGAAAGCTTGATTTACGGGCACCAGATATCTAAAACTGAATGCTTCAGTCTTTTTAAAACACAAGACCGAGTCTCTATAGAGCACGAAATCCGGGTGATTATTTTCACTTTGCGTTACGCCGGGAGGAGGTAAAATAAATCCTGCGGCGTGTTCCCCAGTCTCTTCCAATGAAAAGATGATAATGACTTGTCCTCTCTATTCAGCAATCTTAATCCCTAAAGATGCAGCAGTCCGGCTTGTCCTTTAACTTTCTCAGTTTTACAAGTACAACTGGCCACTGTAGACAGGTAACCTCTATAGAAAGGTTCCATAACAGATTTTCTCTGCAGTGGATCATTGTTGGTGGCCGCTATAGACAGGTTGGCTACTATTGACAGGTGGCCACTAAGACAGGATTGACTGTACTTATATTCCGTTTTTGTTCCTTTCTCTACAGGTGTCCTTTCTGGTGAGGGAGATGGCTTCTGATATCAGCACTTCACCCCAAATTATCTTGAAAGGCTATACTACAAAAGGGTTTCAGAGACGGACAACCATTACAAGAGCTTTCTCAGCTCAGTTCGTAGAGCACCTGTCTAGCAATCCGGAGGTTTCGGGTTGGAATCCTGGAGAAGCCCAACTTTCTTTGCTCAATTTTATTCATACGATGTATTTCTGGTCAGTTTCCCTATGTTTGAAACATAATAATAAAACTACAAATTAAAGTAATCAAAGAGGTCTATGAAGAAAGACTACACGAGGGAAACCACAAAAGCTAGTCGTAACTTACAGGTGTTATTTGTGACTGGATATTGCAAAACTCTGATCTTGTCAGCAAAAATTAAAATTTAGATTTCAATGCCATGAGGAAGGTCTCATCACAAGCTTTCGTTCGATATCTTCTTCTAAAACATTCGACAATATTTGGCAAAGATATGATTGTTTCAATTTTATGAACATACATGTACATACGTCTATTACATTCATTATATGAACATAAAATGCCCATTTCTTTAAAACAGGAATTACCGACAAGTGGAGGGTTTTGCTATGTCCAGTCACATTCCCTAATAATAAAGTTATCTATATATGTGCACACTGGTTCCCATGGAAACAAGAACGTTAGTCCTTGCTAAAGCAGGTTTAAATATATGGACAGGGGTCAACCAGATATGGCGTTCAAGAAATATCAAACGTTATTGCTCTGTAATATGATAACGTCCTTGAACTTTGGACAAAATAGTTATATTTTGTCATCCTCTTCTCAGATTCTGATTGTCTCTGCGAAGTAGCTAATTGCAGCCTTTCACTGCATATTTTCAAAGACATTTTTTTTTTCTCGATTAATTATGAAAATAAATATCAAAAGAAGGGCTTTATTGCATGAAAAAACCAAAACCCTCGCTTTTTAAAGTGCAATCATTTCTTGTGATAATATTATTTTTGTATGAAACATTATTCTCTTCTTTGTTAGTCATAATCATTAAAATGAACAAAGTTTTGTTCTGCGATCTTGAAAAAGGGTTGTAATACATGTATGTCGAGAATTTATTTTTCTTGGACACCCATTGTAGGGTCTTGTTATACATGTAGATGAATATCTCGTAAAAGCAGATCATTTTAGTACGCTTCCCAATCTGTTGCATGTTGGAAGTGAGAAAAACATCACACACCTTTTTTATGTCGGTTGAAAGAATTGGCATATTTTTTAGGGGGGGGGGGGGAGGAGGCTAGGGGGGACCACAGGCCCCCAGAAATCGTCGGCTTTTTTTTTGTATCGAGTCACCATAAATGCATGCAAGTCCAGTTAGATTTTTGTTGTTGTATAAACCTACTTTTTACATTTCTGAAGTAGGCATATTAAATTACGAATATCAAAATGTTATTCAAATACTTATCTGACTCAACCCCCCCCCCCCCCCCCCCCCCATTTTGGGCTCATACATCCATACTTGAAAGGGGAAAAGTGGACAAATTCTAAGTTAAACTTGCATGAAATTATTAAATTGCTTCGATGTTAGCTTCCACCCTGTTGAAATATTGAAAGAGTGGCATACTTGTGACTGCATAAGAAGTATTGGATGTTTACCATAATTATACACCATACAGTATATTTGATGGATGAAAAAATATGTATTAATTTAATGGTAACATGAAGCGATGGTGAAGACAGTTTTGACTACATACAGTAAAGATTTAGCCATTCGACAATCCAAACGCATATACATGAGAACACTTCAAAAGAAGGAAAAGCAATTAAAAGCAGCACACGCACAAAAGATAATTGTTTCGCCAAGTAACACATTTAACACGCTTGTATCTTTATATTCTAATAAAGAGTCTAAAATATTGCCCTTGTTACGAAGCTTTTGTCACAAACACTTGTTTAAATAGCACACACAACTTCTTGAAATGTACTGTATGTGATCTGATATGAATTCAGACTTGAAAATTTATATTAATTGTCAAAATGTCAAATTATAATTGCTTAGAGAGTGATAATATACATTTCTGACTAGGCACTTTATACATTGCACCTATTATTATGCTTATAAGTGTACATAATTATAGATAAGCAAAAACAGTATTTTGTTATTGTGCTATCAAGTTTAAAGAAAAAATAATTTACAAACGTGTATAATAATTTTGAAATGATTATGTAAGAGGGGATATGAAGCATATGTCCTCTATTTAATCAGAATTGTATTGAAGGATTGAAATCATTGCTTTATAATGCACATGTCAATGATTGCATAATATACATGACATTAAGTCTTAACGTGCCAGGGATTATGCTCTATGGCATTTGTGTGCATTGTAACTCACAAAAATGTGAGCTTGGCACGTTAGGAGTTAAAAAAAAAACGATATCATGATGTATACTTGCCTGAGTTTTACTATAAACCTGAATAAAGTCATGGCTAAAATTAACTGTTGATTTCTTGTGACATTTGAAGTGTATTTTACTTACTCAGAGCAACTTCAAATACACGTTTTATTTGTAGAAGTGGTCCCGACATATTAAATTACAAAAGTAAGTCTAAAATCAAATTTTTACAAACTTTTGGAAGTTAGATTATCTTTCAAATGCATTTTTTCAAAGAAAAAACACTGATCATATTTAAATACTTAAAAATTGTAATTTTTCATGGAGAATCAAAATACTGTATGATCAAAGTTTTCTTTGCAAAAAATTATGCATTTGAAAGAAAATATATTGTCAAAATCCCCGATGGGAACGCCTTCACCAAGAAATTGCCTGAACACCATCCACATAACACAAAAAAGGCCTGTGACCGCATCGCGGGTGAAAGTTTGATTACTCTTGCAATTACGCTTGCAATGACGTCATTTGACCTCGCCTCTGAAATCACACACCAACAAATTGAACAGGGTACTTGCCATAATAAAGAAACATCTTTTACAAAGAAAAATGATACCAAGAATAGTAATTTTGATTGAGTAGTTTTTTTTTTTAGGACGTCTTGTTAAGTGAGACCATGTTATAGCATTGAACAACTATCCCCATTCTCTTGGAACACAGCTGAATGCACACTTACAATGGTGCACGTATTGTTCATTGTTATGCTATGACGGGCAGTAAGTGCAATTTATCAGGCACTGACTTGGTAAAAATTGACAAAAATGGGAACCTGACATGGTCTCACTTATAAAGACATCCTAAATAAATAACTACTTGATCAAAATTACTGTTCTTGGTATAATTTTCTTTGTAAAAGATGCCCTATCCCGTGAACCTAGTCATGATCTTTATTATGGCAAGTACCGCAGTCCGTTTTTGGGGGGTCCACCCTGTATAAATACAAGTTATCCAGTGGCGGATCTACGGGGGGGGGGGGGGGTTTAGGGGGTTTAAACCCCCCCTTGGGCTGCCAAGTGAAAATGTGATGTGCATAGAAAAACGCCATCATGTGTCCAGACCCACACAGTATCCGCATCGTCATTGGGTCAAACCCCCCCCCCCCCCCCCCCTTAGCAAAAAGCTAGATCCGCCCCTGTTATCATTATCATTATTAAGCTGGAATATTGACCGAAAAGGATATTTCATTGTAACAAGTAGAGTAGGTAATTTACTTGGTTTGCACCGTCACTTGAAAGGGAAGTGATAACTTTCTTGTTATTCAGGTAAAATGTTTGCAGTGGAACCGAACATCACGATGAGGAGCTTTCCAGTATCGAGGGAGAAGGCAGGAGGTTTGTGTTTGTTTGTTTGTGTTTGGGGGATGCAATATTCACTTCCAGTTACATAGCTACAGGGTGAGGGGGGGGGGGGCATCTGCCCCATATCATTTGGCAAAACAAGAAAAAAAGAAAGAAATATAGGAAATTTGTGTTTGTTTTTGTGTGTTTGAGGGATGTAATATGCACATCCAGTTGCATAGCTTCGGGGGGGGGGGGGGGCATCGCCCCTCATTATTGCCATAAAGAAGAAGAAGAAAGAAATAGAGGAGATTTGTGTTTGTGTGCGTGTGATGGAGAATGTAATATGCACATCCAGTTACATAGCTACAGGGTACGGGGGGGGGGGGGGGGTATGCGCCCCTTATTATTTGGCAAAACAAGAAGTAGAACGTAATAAAGAAATAAAGGGTGTGCCTCAAGTAATCAAAATTTGCTTTGGATAACTTGAGAAAAACGCTGACAAATAAAATGGTAAATTATGAAGAAATACAGGATGTGCCCCCAAATAGTGCTTTCCCCCAAAAAAAACCAATAACAAACAATTAACAAACACACACACACACACACACACACACACACACACACACACACACACACACACACACACACACACACACACACACACACACACACACACACACACACGCACACGCACACGCACACGCACACACACACACACACACACACACACACACACACACACACACACACACACACACACACACACACACACACACACACACACACACACACACACACACACACACACACACACACATACAATGAGTCCAAGGAACGTAATGTGGCACGTCATGTGGCACGTCATGTGTGTTTTCATAGAATCATCAAACGGCTCTGAAATATCTTTTGTTATTATGTTTTGATTCCTTTTTGCCCCATTTCAAGCCCCCTTGAGAGTACATTATAAATTAATGTCATGGAGGCATTTCTAACGCATTCATTTTTGTAGATCTATAACAACTGTATAATATATTATTAGGCAGAATTACTTATCACATTATTGCGCATTTCTTTTCTTAAAAAAAAACAACATATATTGGCAGCGGTGGGATTCGAACCCACGCCATCGAAATGACTGGTGCCTTAAACCAGCGCCTTAGACCGCTCGGCCACGCTACCTCTATATCCAATATCCTCTCTGATCGAAAAAAAAATGGTCAGCTATAGTTCGTAGATGGACTACCAAAGTGTGACATCCATACTGTCACACATCAATTTTCACTTTCATTTTTCTTAAAAAAATAAAATATTGGCAGCGGTGGGATTCACACTTCAATCTTCACTTTCCTTTTTCTTTAAAAAACAAACATATATAAACTTCTCTGATCGAAAAGAAATGGTCTAGCTATAGTTCGTAAATAGACTACGAACGTGTGACATCCGTAATGGGTAATGGTTCTCAACAATGTCAGGCAAGCCCAAAATATGCGACTCCAACCAAGTCAAACGCCCAAACCCTGAAAGACATTGGCCCGAATTATCATCAGTAGCTTTATTACTTGCAAGTTATCATTAAACATAATTATAATTATATCATGACGCTTAAATGGCAAAAAAACACTATATAAACAGCTATTTTACATTAATTAAAAGAGTAGCCGTTAACACAAAAGGGCGCCCTCCAGACACCTCAATTTCCAACTATTTTTAAAATTAAAAAATGTGGATGTGATGTTTGGTTAACATAATCATTCAATAGAGAGTTTTTTTTTCAAATTCGACACTAAGTTTGTCATTACCTTGCAACAAAATCATTTCTTGAAGCGCCCTCTAAACCAAAACTGCACTACTCCCTTTAAAGGGGAAGGAAACGCTGGAATTTTTGCTTGCTGCTACTGATAAGCGCAGAAATCATGTCACTTCTAGTCGTGTATTTCCTCTTGGGTATCAGTAATAATGGAAATAATCAATATTTGAGAAACGACTATCAACTGTTTCGACCGAGCACCGGAGGCTGCCATGTTGTCCAACTGTACCATACGAAACGTCATCTGAGAGCATAATATGAGCGTGATGCACTATCAAAAGCGGGTTGCGTATAAACCACTGACAAAGCAGCAAATTCGACAACAGTAGTAACATAACCGGCTTTTGTTAGTGCACGCTCAGATGCGTTCAGACTACGTTTCATAATTATGGTACAGTTGGAAAACATGGCAGCCTCCATTGCTCAGTCAAAACAGTTGTTAGTGGTTTAAAAAAAGAAAGATTATATCCATTATTAGTGATACCGAAGAGGATATGACTAGAAGTGGCAGGAATTCTACACTTATCAGTTATATTACAGCAAGCAAACATTCCAGCGTTGTCTTCCCCTTTGCTCAGATCAACTGTTTTTTTTTTCCATTATTGACATTTAACCGTGGTCTGTGAAAATAATATCAAAGGGTCTGCAGATTAAGACTAGATTCACGAACCGAGGTCTGTGGACAGACCTCGAATTTGAAGGTTTGTGAAATCCTCCGTTTCTAAAACGGAATGATGGTCTGTATGCTCAGTCTGAGGATTTTACAAACCTTAGTCTGAACAAACCCCGGTTTGTCACAGACCTCCTTTGTGAATGCGGGCCCAAGTATTTTCCTTTGATCTAAAATACCCATTTCAGATAAGATTGAACCTGAGCAGTATCTAAAAAAACAAAAATAAACGTTGGCAGCGGTGGGATTCGAACCCACGCCATCGAAATGACTGGTGCCTAAAACCAGCGCCTTAGACCGCTCGGCCACGCTACCTTCATATCTAGGTCTAAAACAAGAACGAATTCAATATTGATGATCTCTTCAAACAACATTATCAGTCATAGCTCAACCACTCTCTATACTCTGTATATACTCTTATTTCCTTTTCTAAATTCGTCATATTATTATTAATCTATTTCTGTTTATCATGTTCTTCCTGTTTGAGAGGAAAAAGAAATCTGTATGTTGGTCTTTCTATCCCGTATGAGAAGCTTTTGGTGCAGAGGAGGATGTGTAATAACAATAATAACAATAATAATAATAATACAAAAACAAAAAAAAGAAGTAATAAATAAGCTTTGGCAGCGGTGGGATTCGAACCCACCCCATCGAAATGTCTGGTGCCTTAAACCAGCGCATTAGACCGCTCGGCCACGCGACCTCGGATAGTAATTATACTATTTATTTTTTGTTGCTGTAAAACATACGAGTGTTTTGTATAAGAAAATGGTAGTGAACATGAGTAATATCTGGAGAAAAAAAACTTTGGCAGCCATGGGATCCGAACCCACGCCATCGAAGTGACTTGTGCCCACGCTACCTCGGAAAGTAAACCCTACAGCATCTAGATGGCCTAATTTTCGCAATTCGGCTCTCTATATGTAATTTATCCCGAAGAAAAATATTTTGGCAGTCATTTCTCATGAAATCAATCAATTTGGGAGTAATTAGTAAATATCTAATTGCCCTGGGAACGCCCCTTTTAATTCGCCAAAATGTGACGTCATCTAAAGAACGGACTAATGAACTAAATTCTGTAGATGACGCGTCATGACGTAAGCCAATGAATTGTCAATCACATGTCGATCACGCTGCCGATTCCGGACCCTAAATGTGGGTGGGGCGTAAACTGGCTGCTAAGTGAGATTTGGCATCAGAAAATTAGTCTTAAATCACTACTGTGTTTATTTTCATGGATTTTTTTTCGGCAGACCTATTTTACAAGTCATCAACTATGGAATAAGTGCCCAAGTACGTTGTATTCTTTAGGTCCTTTAATTTATTTCCATATGATCTATACACAAAATAGAGAGTGAAACCTAATCGGAATCCAAAAATAAAGTTTGGCAGCGGTGGGATTCGAAACCACGCCATCGAAATGACTGGTGCCTAAAACCAGCGCCTTAGACCGCTCGGCCACGCTACCTTCATATTAAAAACTTAACAAAATAATTCTCAGCTATCTTGGCGATGTTTTTTTTTTTTTACCGTGTCCTTCCTGGGCCCCGTTGCAGAAAGAGATACAATCGATTGTAAGTTGCAATTAATCGTAAGTCAGATCACGTGTTCTAGATGCGCAAATCTGATTGGTTGAAACGCGTACATTTTCTGATTTACGGTCAATCGTAACTTACAATCGATTGTATCTCTTTCTGCAACGGGGCCAAGATCGAAATTGAAAGTCTGTAACCGTAGATTAGATTCTAAATTAGGAAAATTTGCAGAATGGTTTATTTACCCAAAGTAACACATTACCATGGTGTTAGAAAATAAGCTATTATTGTAGCCCAATAATTTAGCCCAAAATAGTTAGTTTAGAGTGTGCTCATTCATTTACTTCCCCTATCGTTGGAACTACAACTTTGTCTGTTCACAAAAATTCCTGGTCAAATAGAAAGGCAAACCATACGGATTAGCACTCGGTCATTATTCCACCAATAGACCGCTTCTGTAATGTATGCAAATAATATGCGTATGACGTCAGACTCCCCGTTGGCAAGCTTAACAATAGTAACTAGGTCCGGCAAGCTCCGGCAAACTTAGCTTGCCGGACCTAGTTACTATTGTTAAGCTTGTCTTACGTCATACGCATATTATTTGCATATATTACAGAAGCGGTCTACGACCCATAAAGTGTGAAAGCTCCAAGTGATTCTCCAAGAGAATAGACCGCGTCTGTAATGTATGCAAATAATATGCGTATGACGTAAGACTCCCCGTTGGCAAGCTTAACAATAGTAACTAGGTCCGGCAAGCTAAGTTTGCCGGAGCTTGCCGGACCTAGTTACTATTGTTAAGCTTGCCAACGGGGAGTCTGACGTCATACGCATATTATTTGCATACATTACAGAAGCGGTATATTTTACAAAGTTTACGGATCACTTTAACGGGGGATTTAAAGATGAGTTGTAATTAATATTTGTATTATTTCACTGAATATGTGGGAGGCCTTTTGAGATTGTACTGACCCTTTGCTTTGTGTTTCTGTTATCATTTCCTATATCCTCTCTAAACTATCTCACAATCCCCACAAATACGCCAAATAACATGTTTTTCTATCTTTTCCTTCTATCCCTCCATCATTTATTATCCTTTAGATATAGGCCTATGTTGAATGTTGGATGACCACGAACAATTTTTTGTTGAAAAAAGACATTTCTAACAGAAATTATATTATTTGTAATACTGTATTGATAGGCATGTTCCTTTTGATGAACAGTGTTATTAAAAAATAATGTATATAGATTGCATCATGTTGTTGATAGGAAAGGAAACATATAATCTCATGAGGAATTACAAAGAATGGGCTTATTTATAGATTAGAAATTAAAAAAATAAAACACATTTTCTTGGTATTCCCCCTGGAGGGGCGAAATGATATGTTCGCCCCCCAATATTTTCATATTTTCATATTTTCATATGCCCCCCCCCCCCCCAGGATCGACACCCCTGTGTCATACAAGCGAAATCAGGAAGAAAATAATTGCCGATGTATATTTATAATTTAAGTGAAAATGGAGGGATCCACTTTGTAAAAAGCATGGCTTGTAGAATGTGGATCCCTCAAAGACTGAAATTAAAAAAATAAATTGTCAATACGGAAAAAATAAGAAAACAAATATATACATTCTTCACCAAAACATTAAAAGATACAATACATCAACTATTATAACAAGTTATACAAAATAAATGTCTAACAGAATTTAATAGCAGACAAAAATCAATTGAGAATGACTGTTTCAATCTGACTGAGATAAGAAAGCGAAATGTATAAGGTTAAAATGATGATGAAAACATAATAATTTGAATTATATTCACATTGTAAAATAATGTATTGAATGCGATTGCGTCTCGGTAAAGTCTCGTCTTAGATAATACACCAATCACATATTCAATCACTTTTTAGAACAATCAGGAACTAGCAAAATAGTCTGGTGGCCAGATTTTAAAAAAATGGATTAGGGAGTTCTGAATTGTAGGGGTTGGAGACAAGTATTTTCTGAAAGAGTATACCCTAGAGCTCAGGGGTTTGCTTGTCTCCAGAATTGAAAATTGGTTTCCTGAGAGATATATGGTTGCCATGGTAACAACTTCGTAAATGTTATAGAAAATGACAATATTTCGAAAAATTATCATTTCAAGGCCATGATGAGTGAACTTTCTACTAAAAAAGATGTTTACAGATGTGGGAAAGATTCCTTAAAATGATTAGAGACTTTCATTAGGTAGGATCGAAGGTAAAGGTCAAAGTTCACAGGTCAAAGTACAACAATTAATGGAAAACATCATGTTTTTGTACATTGTACAGATATCTTTCATCTTCAAATGAATTCGCATAATTGAAACTGCTGGAAACAAATAATTATGGATAGAATGTATTATTACGATTCCAAAGCTGTATTTTCTGTCATATAGGACCATTTTACAAAGGAGATATGACATTTTTACGGTAACAATGTAAATGCCGCGATATAGTGCAATGTACACATTATATGTGTTATCCTATGCAAAATGTATACAGTGCTACAAACATTTTGCTAGTCAAGCGGGATGTCTGGAAAAGTTGAACGATACAGTTATTCAGCACTATAAACTGGGAAATTACTTGTTGTTTACATAACTTAGATATATGCTGAATACGATCAGCCTTGTTTCCAAGTGAAATTTTTAGTTTTTGACCCCCTAATTTGCATAAACAAAATGGCCGCCGAGATTGTAATTTACAAATATTCTCATATTGTATGTCTGTTATCAGGTAGAGATAGGAGTTAAAAATTGAATATTTCTACCTATTTAATGATAGCCATGCAAATAATACAAACCTTATATCGGAGTAAGTGATATTTACTCTTACGAATATGCAAATTAGTGACTGGTATTAAAACAAATACTATTTTTGAAGGAACATTGTCAAAAAGAGAGATGTGGGAAAGATGCTCTAAAATGATTGAAGACTTTCATCGCGCAAGGTCAAAGTACAAAAATGTTGTACTGATATACACCGTGTCCCAGAAAAAACGAAACCAGGATTCATGGCAGAAAGTTTATGTTATAATGAATAATTTCCTTGATGATATATATATGTCTGAAAAGCTATGTGTCTCTTCTTTTATTTGATATACAACTTATGGCACATAATTCACGCATGACTGAATTAGAACGATAGAAAGTGGTGTTACCAAAATTCAATTTGCGCGCAGAAATTGCAAGTTTGGGTGAGGTTTTGGGGAGAGTTTTAAGAGTAGTAAACCTACTTATTTTGAAAAAGGACAGACACCGCATGAAAATTCATAATTTTATCTTTTATATGACACCTCATGATTAAAAAATCAATTATATATGCCAGAGAACGAATACAATGAAAACATGCTTGATTCCAGCCCAAATGAGTAACTTTCCTGATCTAGCCTGTTTCCTGATCCCCATGTTTGTGTAAATTCACTCATGCATCAAAGTCCATTGTCAGCTGCTAGTCAGGAAAGCTGAGCGACTTCTTACTCAACTTTCACTCATTCGGGCAGAAATCAGGCATGTTTTCATCGTACTCGTTCTCTGGCATAAATCATTAATTTTTTTAGCATGAGGTGTCATGTAAAAGATTATGAACTTTTATGTGGTGTTTGTCCTTTTTAAAAATAAGTACGTTTACAACTCTTAAAACTCACCCAAACTTCAAATTTATGCGTGCAAATTGAATATTGGTAACACCACTTTCCATTGTTCTAATTCAGTCATGCTTGAAGTATGTGCCATAAGTTGCACATCAAATGAAAGAAGAGACACAGAGCTTTCCAGGCATATATATATCATCAATTAAATTATTCATTATGATAGAAAATTTCTGCCATGAAACCCGGTTTCGTTTTTTCTGGGACACGGTGTATTTCAACTTCAAATGAATTATCTAATTGAAACTGCCCAGTTAAGTGCAAAGCACACAGTACATGACTGTGCTATCCTATCCAAAATCTATACAGTAATACAAATGACTAGTCCAGTTGAATATCTGGAAAAGTTTAACGCTAAGGGAATTTAGAGAATATAAACTGGGGAAAAGACTAATTTTCTATTCAACATTCATGTTTATGATTTATTAGGGTCATCAGTTGCATAATGCGACCGATGGTCACCTGATAATATCTGAAACATGTGTTTCCATATGCTGATTATACTTTAATAGTCACCGGCGTCTCAGATGGAGTCTTTGAGGTGGGGTATAATGCTTTTGAAAACAATGTTCATTGTTAAAATAAGCATTCATCGTAGAGCCGGTCCTGACAAGCAATTGGTGTTTTCTTCAATCAAAGAACAAAGCTGATAACAATACAATATGGATATAAAGGTGCTGTAGAACAATATTGAAGTTGACCCACATCAGCCATTCTACATTTAAACACCAAAGCCTATATTACCAGCAAACAGAAATACATGAGGCAGGAACAATATCTAAAATGAGGCTGCATACCTCATGCGTAATGCGTCATCTATCTTATGCGGTTATACCGTTGAGGACCCCCTCCCCCCCCCAACCCCCAACATACAAATAATTGTTTGTTTCGTATGACATATATACACATTTTATGAATTCAAGCATCTGTTGTCTGATGTATCCCCTCAAAAGTATCAGGGAAACATCGGAGAGGGCAGTCATTTACCACATGCTGCACTGTCTGGTCTGGATTCCCGCAGTCACACGCAGGGCTGTCTTTCATTTTCCATCGATGGAGATGATGGGCTGACCTTGCAATGGAGTGTTCTTATCCTGTTCAGAGTCACCCGTTGCTTTCTGGGGAGGTTGAAGCCTGCTGGCTCTGACGTAGGGTCCTGTACAAGGTATTGGTTAGGGAAGTCGGACTTCGCCCAGGTTTTGCGCCTTTCAGGTCAAACTCTTCTAGAGACTTTGCAGAAGTCCAAAAGGGTGTCCGTGATTCAAGGCGCATTTTGGGTAGGTTCCCTAGGTCCTCGTGGATAGGTAGGTCTGGGTTGGTGGAGGTGCGGTGTAGTTCCTTGCGCATTATCTCCTGTCTGCGTACACCAGGGGGAGCGATGTGGGAGAGAGCAGGTAGCAATTGAAGAGGTGTTGACTTAAGGGTGCCAGTAATTATTCTCATAGCTGAGTTCAAAATTACATCTACCTTCTTGGTATGGCAGCTCTCTATCCACACTGATGAGCAGCTCTGCAACAGAGTAGACTAGTGCTATGCAGGCTGTTCGGAGGGTTTGTGTGCCTGAACCCCAGCTATTTCCTACAAGCTTCCGGACAATGTTTACTCTGGTCTTCAGTTTTCCAGAAACCCTCTTGAGATGTTCACGATAGGTGAGGATGCGGTCCAGGGTAACTCCAAGGTATTCATGCTTGACTGTTTTGCCACAGAAGGTGACCTTCAGTTCTCTTTTCGCTTGCCGGTTACTAAGGTGGAAGGCAGTGCTTGTAGTCTTATTGAGATTGGGACGGCGGCGCCAGTAGGTAAAGTAGTCCTATATCTTCTTTATGTTTTCGGTGAGGGTTGTGCTAAGTACGTTGAAATCGGTGGATTGGATAGCTAGTGCAAGGTCATCTGCATATGCAAATTTCCTGGAAGTAGTCTCCGGCATGTCACTTACATAGATGTTGAAAAGCATCTGGGCCAAGACAGATCCTAGAGGGAGGCCGTCGTTGAGGGTTCTAGCTGAGCTTGTTTGTTCTCCAAGTGAAAATCTGAATCTTTTGTTGCTGAGTATGGAAGCAAGGATGCGCATGGTTGTCTGACACTTGAAGATGCGGGAGGCTTTGAGTAGCAGGCCATGCCTCATCGTAGGCTGATGAGCGGTCAATCAGTGCCACACCCATTTTGAGGGCGCGCTGATATCCTGCCCCGATGAAGGTAGTGAGGGCTAAGACTTGGTCGGAACAGCTCCTTTTTGGTCTGAAGCCTGCTTGCTTCTTGGTAGCACAGGTTCTACCAATGGGCTAAGCCTGACCATAAGGAGACGCTCGAACGATTTGTAGGATGTGCACAGAAGAGAGATGGGATGGTAGCTTGCAGGATCGTTCGCAGGTTTCCCTGGTGTAATGATCGCAATCAATTTAGCCTCTCTCCAAGCCTTTGGGATACCTCCGGAAGAGTGGATGTACATGTATGTGAAGAATGAGGCCAGCCAGCCGCGGCCTTTTGGTCCAAGGTTTTTCAGGAATTCTGGGTAGATTCCATCAATTCCCGCTGCTTTCCCTGATTTTGTGGATGAGAGACCAATGTCGACAACTTCTCTAGTGTAAGGTCTTGCAAGTCGGGAAGTCTTTGCTGATGTTGAGTAGGACTAGGAAAGGTTCTTCTTGACTTCTTTACGTGATGCCTGTGTAGAAGGTACCTTGGAATTGAGGAGCAGGCGTGAAGCAACAGCATTTGTTGTTACTTCAGGAGGTTGATGTTGAATCGGGGTTGCTGCTCCAAGATGTCGAAGAAGGTTCCAAGCCTTCCGGCTCGAGTGTGTCAAGTTGATATCTTCTACCGTCTCTTGCCAGCGCTTTTGTCTAGCTGTGTCAAGGGAATCCAAGAGTTATGTTGCATTGTCTGGATCACAAGTGGATTCATACTGCTTGAGGAGCTCTTCTGATTCTGGCAGCCTGCAAGGTGTGAAGACTTTACGAAAGCCACGAGGGATGTGTTTCTTGGCAGTGTCCTTGAGGATATTGCAGAAGGATGTGTAGCTTTTGGGGACTGGTTCAAGATTGGTGATTTGCTTCTCCACGTCATCTGTAAAGGCTTTCCAGTCAGCTTTCCTAAAGTTCCCTCCTGGTTGGGGCTTTGATTGGATAAGAGGTATCTCTACACCAATATGGATTAAAGCTGGACGATGTTGGCATCATCATGAAGGAGGTAACGGTCGCAGGCTGATGCCCACATATCCAGTTGCCCTCCATTCTCGTCATCTTTGGCATAGCCCTATGATGAGTGGTGTCTGTTGAAATCTCCAGCATGGACTTCAGGGTGGGCAGGGGTCTGAAGTGCAGGAGAGGGCCAGTTCGTTTTTGTTGTGGTTTGTATAATTATGTTTGTGATTGTTATATCTCCAACCTTCACGGTGGCCGTGAAGATGTCATTATTGGAGGATTCCTCAAGGACATAAACGTCTGTCGGGTAGGTACCAACTCCATACTTGGCGTGGTGCACGGCCGCGATGAGCTTGAAGCCGTAGACGCGGAGCTTAGATGCACACGTCTCATCACGGATATGGGTTTCTTGTAGGAGGATAATGTCGATGTCGAGATCCTTTGCTGATCTAGCGAGGTAGTCACTTTTTTGCGCGTGACATACCTTCCGCACTAATTTTGTATATGCGGAGAGATATCCCTATTATGCGAGATGATTGGTCTTGATAAGGGCCATTACGAAACGTTTTGCCCCGAGGAGGGCAATTCGTAGGTTGACTTGGGGAAGTCATCGCTGATACACTAGGTTGTTGGTTGCGCATGTCTGGTTGATGGCATTAGTAAGGAAGGTTTCCAAACAGGGTGGACCACGAGAAGGTTGCCATCTTCCACCCATTAAAAATAATAATATATGATTGTACAACAAACACGACAGCCCTGGTGGGGATCATGGCGATTCAACGTGTCGTAGGCAGCATAAAGGGTCAAATAAAGCAACTCCGGTGAATAGCTTATGTATCATCTTGATGATCATAGCCGTCAATGAGTTTAGGAATAGCCTATTGCCTTCCCTGACCTAACCTTGATAGTTCCGGGATGGGTTCATCCGCGAATGGGGCGATGTTGTTGAAGATAAACCGCTCGTATGGCACAGCATTTGGACTGACTGTGTCGTTACCAGGCTTCAACAGGTAGGTAACTTTGGCTTTCCTCCAGAGCTTCGGGATGTTGTTGGTGCTCATGCATGCATTGAGCATGTTCAAGAGCAAGTTGGGGTCGCCTGGACTAGGTGTTCCATTTGCTCATAATCGGATATCATCAAGTCAAGCAGATTTGACATTTGAATTGATTATTGGAAGCTAACTGGACACTCATGGTGAGAGCATCCATGAGTATTGTGAGTCTGTGGCCGTTAGGAACCTGGCCCTCCCGGGATGATCGTCGGGGTTTCATGTCTATTCACAAGAAGTCGATGTGCAGCTTGATGAATACTATAAACGGTTCAGACTAGCATAGCCACCTGGAAAAGAGGGTGGGGGCTTGCTTAATCAAATACAAAGATAAAACAAACGCAAATGTTTGATTGGTATGACCAACATGGCCAAGGGGTAGGGGAAGGGGCATGCTTAATCCAGGCTCTAAAGTAAATAAACAAACAAATGCTAGTGTTATAACAAACCCGATTTAATTTTCATTTTTTTATAACTAACCTGATTTCATTTTCGGATTAACGAATCCTATTTTATTTTCTGACTAATAAACCTTCTTCGGAATAATGAACCTTCGGAATAACGAGCTGTAACCGTCTTGATGTACGAATAATTCTGAAATTATAGACTACAATGGACGTTTTAGTCAATTGAAAATGAAAATGGTCAGCATTATTCTTTTCATGTTTGTGCTACTTATCATCTAAAATGTTCTTGACATCATTTTGACAATCAGAGTTCGAAACAGAACTGCCTCTAGAGGTAGCTGGTAAAATGAATTTAGATAAATTATATAATACATTTTCTTTGTGTAATGACTGTCATGATATTTAGCGGCCATGTTGCTTAGATGCAAATAAAGGGTTTGTATTTTATTGTGAGTGTTCTATACTTCTGCAGTCTGATTGTTTTATTAATGTCCTAATTATTTTACCAAGCCCTAATACTCGGCATTAAGACACTTCAGTGTGCGCTTGAGTAACTTAAATTGAACAAAAGACAACGAATCATTTAAAAGGAACTAGTAACTCTCAGTTTTGAAATGTACAATAACCGGCAAATAGTGGATCAAGGGTATATTTGGAATGTGTTATTAATGTGTGACAATGTCATAATTAATGGATGTTATATATTGTTTTATTAATGTCCTAATTATTTTACCAAGCCCTAATACTCGGCATTAAGACACTTCAGTGTGCGCTTGAGTAACTTAAATTGAACAAAAGACAACGAATAATTTAAAAGGAACTAGTAACTCTCAGTTTTGAAATGTACAATAACCGGCAAATAGTGGATCAAGGGTATATTTGGAATGTGTTATTAATGTGTGACAATGTCATAATTAATGGATGTTATATATTGTTTTATTAATGTCCTAATTATTTTACCAAGCCCTAATACTCGGCATTAAGACACTTCAGTGTGCGCTTGAGTAACTTAAATTGAACAAAAGACAACGAATCATTTAAAAGGAACTAGTAGCTCTCAGTTTTGAAATGTACAATAACCGGCAAATAGTGGATCAAGGGTATATTTTGAATGTGTTATTAATGTGTGACAATGTCATAATTAATGGATGTTATATGGTCGAGTATTGAGCGAAAAGGCAAAGTGAAATTCGCTATAGCATTGCACTGACGTTGTACACAGTTCAGGGGCGTCGATCCGTTTTTGATATTGGGGGGGCGAGATTTGAACATTTTCCCAGAGTGACCACTGAGCTCAAAGCCCTTTTTTTGTCATGCCCGAAAGTTTTATTATGCGCTCATTAAAAGTGGCTTGATGGCTCGAAGACCTGATTTTGGGGGGGGCACCCACATTGTGGGGCAAATATGGGGGTCCAGGGGGCGGAGCTCCCGGAAGCTTTTAGATTTCAGACATTTGCAACTCCTATCATGGGTGTACAAATTGTATAAAGTAGTGAACCTATACTCGTAACGTATTTTTAAAGGGCAAAGCGAGGAAAAGATTGAGCCTTGCATGAGATGGATCCACGTGATCCTGTATACTATAGAGCCATCGATATAGTCTAGGGCATTGGGCTCCCATGAAACTAAGCAAGAGCGTCAAAGACAGTACGGGAGCTTTTGTATTTTTGGGCGTGTAATTGTACGATTTGGTGCACTCCTGAGACAGAAATTTCACGTAATATGAAGTATATAAGTATGGAACCAAACTTACATAATGACAAAGGGAGGGGGACAATCTTCACTCCTTTCAAATGTGGGGGGACATGATAATATTCCAATATGCTTTGCGTTCAGCGCATATGGACCGAATTGACTGAAAGATATATTTCAGATTTAAAGATGAAAGTATGGAACCAAACATACATAATGACAAAGGGAGGGGGACAATCTTCACCACTTTCAAATGTGGGGGGACATGATAATATTCCAATATAATTTGCGTTCAGCGCATATGGACCGAATTGACTGAAAGATATATTTCAGATTATTTTATTTTCTGTGACGGTGGGCTATCTATAGATGAGGGTATAATTAACTTCGTTTGAGAAATTACACTGCCCAACACATGTGAGTTCCCGCAATCCAAATGAAACTTGCAATATGATAAACTGTATGCGCGCGAAGCGCGCGGCAAAAAGGAGATTTACAGTCCTTTTCAAACTAGAAAACGGCTATTTTGAAGATTAATTATTGATAAATGTGTCTTTCCCCTCTTTGGCATTATATCACTTGATTTTTTTCTTCCTCATTTTCGGAATTATTGGGGGGGGGGGGCGAAATGATATGTTCGCCCCCCCAATATTTTCATTGGGGGGGCGACCGCCCCCCCTGCCCCCCCAGGATCGACGCCCCTGACACAGTTTGTAATATCAAGGACATTACTATATGTATAAACATTAACACTTTAATCATGAATATCTTTATAACGACTTCAAAGAAATATTTCAAAAAAAATTAAATTTATTCCATGCTTCTGTTGGTAATACGTATGAATACAATCAGGTATGTATGACCCGCTACCCAAGTATTGTACATTTTGAGGATTTTGACAATGCTACTATAGATCCCTACGAAAATGTGATTTGTTTTAATGCCAGTCATTAATTTCCATATTCGTAAGAGTAAATATAACTTACTACGATACAAGGTTCGTATTATTTGCAAGACTATCATTAAATAGGTAGAAATATTCAATTTGTAACTCCTATCTCGTCATGATAACAGGCATGCGATATGAGAATGTTTGTAAATCACAATTTCGGCGGCCATTTTGTTTATGCAAATTAGGGGGTCAAAAGCTAAAAATTTCACTTTGAAACAAGGCTTATCGTATTCAGCATACCTCAGTTATGCTAACATCAAGTCATTTCCCAGTTTATATTGCTGAATAACCCTAGCGTTCAATTTTTCCCGACATCCCACTTGACTAGCAAAATGTTTGTAGCACTGTATACATTTTGCATAGGATAACACATGTAATGTGTACATTGCACTACTATATATCGCGGCATTTACATTGTTACCGTAAAAATGTCATATCTCCCTTGTAAAATGGTCCTATATGACAGAAAATACAGCTTTGGAATCGTAATAATACATTCTATCTATAATTATTTGTTTCCAGCAGTTTCAATTATGCGAATTCATTGGAAGATTAAAGATATCAATACAATGTACAAAAACATGACTTTTTCCACTAATTTTTTGTACTTTGACCTATGAACTTTGACCTTTACCTTTGACCTTGCCTGATAAAAGTCTCTAATCATTTTAGGGAATCTTACCCACATCTGAAAACATATTTTTTAGAAGAAAGTTCACTCATCACGGCCTTGAAATGATAATTTTTCGAAATATTGTCATTTTCTATAAAATTTACGAAGCTGTTACCATGGCAACCATATATCTCCCAGGAAACCAATTTTCAATTCTGGAGACAAGCAAACTCATGAGCTCTAGGGTATACTCTTTCAGAAAATACTTGTCTCCAACCCCTACAATTCAGAACTCCCTAAATCAATTTCTAGGCCACTTTTTCAGAGTTGGCCACCAGACTTATAGTACAATCAAATTAACTGGAAATATGGGAAGCCCGCAAAACAAAAGAGTAATAATAAATAAGAGATATAACAACAAACTTCATGTAATCGAGACATATATATGAATACTGTATATTTGATAGCTGTAACAATCATAGGCGTACCCAGGGGGGGGGGGGTTCAACCCCCCCCTTTGACCAAAAAATGACTGTTTTGGGGGGGGTTGAACCCCCCCCCCCCCCCTTTCAAATTTTAACTGGTCTGCAGACCAAATTTTAGCGGTGTCAACCGTCATTTTCGATGGTCTCGGCCTCGAAAATGTCGAAAACTCGCGGTCTCGGCTGCGAAAATTTTCTACGACTACCCCCCCCCCCCCCCCCGCTTACAGGATTCTCAACCACTGGGTCTTGGTCTCGGTCTCGAAACCCCCCCCCCCCCCTTTAACAAATCCTGAGTACGCCACTGGTAATAATTGCCTTTCACGTTTTTCTCTCCTTCACATGACTACAACAATCATATTGAAAAATGTTGTCCATCGCGGAATAAAATCAAAAATTAAACAAGTATCCAGTTGTCTCGCGAAGTGTAATAAGAAAGAAACTCACGACGTTTCGTACGCTGCTGCTGTACTTCGTCAGGTGACAAATATTTTGGTGCGCGGTCGCAATTTATACCTTTTACTAACAATGGTACCGACTACATTGAGGAGCCAACTTGTCAACCCGAAGGACCCAGTTCCTGAACACAGACGCAATGGTGTGGTATATAGCATACCGTGTGGCTCATGTGATAAGGAATACATCGGGGAAACGGGCCGGCCAGTAGGTGAAAGAATGTGGGAACACAAACGCGACGTCAGATTAAGACTGACAGACAATTCAGCCGTAGCCGAGCTTGCTTGGAACGAGGATCACCGACCCGACTGGGATGGAGTAAAATGCTTGGCAAAAGAACGGTTCCATGACATATGCTCCGCCGACATATGCTCCGCCGACAATTGCTCCGAAATATGCGACAAAAGCTCCGCGACAAATGCTCCGCGGCAAATGCTCCGCCGACATATGCTCCGCCGACAATTACTCCGCCGACAATTACTCCGCCGACAATTGCTCCGCCGACAATTACTCCGCCGACAAATGCTCCGCCGACAAATGCTCCGCCGACAATTGCTCCGCCGACAATTGCTCCGCCGACAGATGCTCCGAAGATGCGACAATTGCTCCGCGACAAATGCTCCGCGATATTTGCTCCGTCGACAAATGCTCCACCGACAAATGCTCCGCCGACAAATGCTCCTCCGACATTTGCTCCGCCGACATTTGCTCCGCCGACAATTGCTCCGCCGACAATTGCTCCGCGACAATTGCTCCGCCGACATTTGCTCCGCCGACAATTGCTCCGAAGATGCGACAATTGCTCCGCGACAAATGCTCCGCCGACTTTTGCTCCGCCGACATTTGCCAATGACAATTGCCTTTAACGGTTAATCTCATAATTTTGAAGTTCGTTGAAATTTAGCAATTAGTTGCTGAGTTATTATACTCAAAGTTACCGTCTTGATTCTGTAATGTTTTTTTTTCTGATCTTGACGAATACAAATTTAAAGCAAATGTAGTTTCTTATTTATATCTGCCTATTTATTCACTTTCAGTAGAAATTAATTTTTTCTATCTATCACTTATTACACATCAAACAAACTCTTGTAATGATGATGATTATCCTTAAATACATGCATACTGATGATGAGTGTGCATATTACACGGAGTAAGTGACTGGCAGGGGCATTAACTTGTTGGACGTTGTAATAAACTGCATCAATCATGGACCCCTTACGCAATTGAGAAATTCACTTAATGCTTAAAGGGGTAGTTTACTTTTTGTAGAGAGGGCACTGCACATCACAAGCTATGGTTTAGCCAAGATTCGTTAACCGTTGCAAAAGTTCCTTGAACGTTGCTAGAAAATTCGCAAACCATCGCAAACAGTTTGTCCTTGTCGCAAAGAAATTTTGAACATGTTCGAATCTTGGCCAAATCATAGATGTACGATCCATGGCTGGGCGTCGATCCGTAATTGATACCCATTGATCAATGAGGGAGGGGGGGGGGGGGGGGTGGACCATTCATTCATTTCCTCTAATGAATGGGTTTTACGTAAGGAGTGGTCACACTGAACACGAATCCCTACGACTAGACCCGCGAATGCAGTACGCATTGGTACAAATATATGGCACGCCATTTTAAACATTTATTCCTATTTCTTGATATCAAGCATTCAATTCTTGATATCAAGCATTCAATTCTTGATATCAAGAAATTGAACTCTTGATATCAAGAAATGCATTATTGATATCAAGAAATAATTTTCTGTATTGGTAATAATTGATATCAAGAAATAAACTGATATCAATAATTCAATTATTGATATCAAGAAATAGGAATAAATGTTAAAAACGGCTTGCCATAGATTTATACCAATGCGTACTGTATTCGCGGGTCTAGTCGTGGGGATTCGTGTCCAGTGTGACCACTACTTTAAGTAGTGGTCACATAGGACACGAATCCCCACGACTAGACCCACGAATGCAGTACGAATTGGTACAAATCTATGGCAAGCCGTTTTTAACATTTATTCCTATTTCTTGATATCAAGAATTCAATTCTTGATATCAAGAAATCGAAATCTTTAACTCAAGAAATCGAATTATTGATATCAAGAATGCATTGATATCAAGAAATACTTTTCTGTATTGGTAATACTTGATATCAAGAAATAAACCGATATCAATAATTCAATTATTGATATCAAGAAATAGGAATAAATGTTAAAATGGCTTGCCATAGATTTGTACCAATGCGTACTGCATTCGCGGGTCTAGTCGTGGGGATTCGTGCTCAGTGTGACCACTCCTTTAGTATCGACGCGCATGATCCATGGCGAAATCCCTAATTTGCAAAATTCGCAAACGTTCTCAAACGTTCGCCGCTCAGTGGGATAAGACCTTAAGCATTCGCCATTCAATGGGTTGCTTATAAATGAATCATATAGTCATTTGGTTAGAACGTTAGCGACATGTCTTAAAACCGTTTGCAGAGGTTTGGGACTGTTTTGCAACAGTTTGTGAAAAATACGTTCGTAAAGAATTTTTGAACATGTTGAAACTTTCTTTGCGACAAGAAAAACCGTTTGCGACGGTTTGTGAATTTTCTTGCAACCTTTAACAAACTTTTGCAACGGTTAACGAATCTTGGCGAAATCCCGCGATTTCGCTATATTCGTAAACGTTCGCCAACGTTCGCCGCTCAATCGGAAAGGACCTTTAGGTTAGTCATTCCGAAGGTTGGTTATTGCAAACACTTCAAAATAAATTCTGCTATTTTATAATGCTATAGTGCCAATTAAAAAAAATGAAATAAACTGAAATGTTGAATTGGTCTTGCCAAGGGAGGGGAAGGGGGAGAGGTATGCTTAAAGGGATAGTTGAGTTTCTCTTTACCAGAAATCAACCAAAAATTTTAGTAACAAACCAAATTTCATTTTCGTATTGACGACCCTATTTTATTTTCGGACTAATATAACGAAACTTCGGAATAATTGAACCTTCGGAATTACGAACCTCTTAAACTGAATTGTCGGCGGAGCAATTGTCGGCGGAGCAATTGTCGGTGGAGCAATTGTCGGCGGAGCAATTTTCGCGTCTTCGGAGCAATTGTCGGCGGAGCAATTGTCGGCGGAGCAATTGTCGCATCTTCGGAGCAATTGTCGGCGGAGCAAATGTCGGTGGAGCAATTGTCGGCGGAGCAAATGTCGGCGGAGCAAATGTCGGAGGAGCATTTGTCGGCGGAGCATATGTCGGCGGAGCAAATATCGCGGAGCATTTGTCGCGGAGCAATTGTCGCATCTTCGGAGCATCTGTCGGCGGAGCATTTGTCGGCGGAGCAATTGTCGGCGAAGCAATTGTCGGCGGAGCATTTGTCGGCGGAGCATTTGTCGGCGGAGTAATTGTCGGCGGAGCAATTGTCGGCGGAGTAATTGTCGGCGGAGCATATGTCGGCGGAGCATTTGCCGCGGAGCATTTGTCGCGGAGCATATGTCGCATATTTCGGAGCAATTGTCGGCGGAGCATATGTCGGCGGAGCATATGTCGTGTCACCAAAAGAACAGCACTGGTACACACGCCGCGTAAAGGAAGCGATCCAGATTCGGTTACAACCTAACAACATCAACAGGGACAACGGGATCGAGATTCCGGATTCTTGGATTAGAACCATACGACGGCACGCCCCACGTAATTTCGCCCGGGCACAGAACATCAAACAGTCAGTCAGCGGTACCGCCCACGCGGTTTGCACCGGCTCAACCAATCAGAGCGAAGGACACACAACACCAGACGACGCCGCAGCGTTGACCAATCACGGCACAGCGATTAACGGCACTAATTACGCCGTTTGTACCGGCCCAGCCAATCAGAGCGGAGAACGCGCAGCTCCGGACAATGCCGCGGCATTGTCCAATCAGAGCCCAGCGGTCAGCGTTACCGCCCACGCCTCCCGCACCGACCTGTCCAATCACAACGTTGGACGGTTGACGCCAATTAGCGACGAACCGGTCAATACCGGTACCACTGTTAGTAAAAGGTATAAATTGCGACCGCGCACCAAAATATTTGTCACCTGACGAAGTACAGCAGCAGCGTACGAAACGTCGTGAGTTTCTTTCTGATTACACTTGGATACTCTTTCTGATTACACGAGACAACTGGATACTTGTTTAATTTTTGAACAATCATATTATTATAGAATTAGGAAGAACATAAATAAAGCTCGTCAGGATGAAAGTTGCCGCGGTACTCCTGTTTGTTGGCGGGATTGTGGCGGTGGTGAGCGGCCAGAAACCGAAAACTCCGTGCTGCGGTCCGAAACAGTTCATGGCTGGCGTAGGTAAGGCATGTCTGTATGTCTGTGTGTTTGTATGTTTGTTTGTTTGTCTAATTGTTATTATATAGTATATATATCTTTATAGTGCGTATTAAAAAAAAAAATTGTATATGGTTGTATGTGTGTATGGGTGTATGTATGTATGCATGTATGTATGTATGCATGTATGTATGTATGTGTGTATGTATGTGTGTATGTATGTATGTATATATGTATGTATGTATGTATGTATGTATGTATGTATGTATGTATGTGTTTTTAAAAAATTGCCTTTTTAAACGTTAGAATTAACAAGTCTTAGCTCATACAACTTATGTTTTCTTTCCCACTCATATACAGATACACGCACAAAAAAATATATCCTTCGCTAAAACCTGGGGGGGGGGGGGGGGGGGATGATTGTACATGTCATCCCCCCACCTTGTGAGGTGGGGGGGGGGGGATGCATCCCCCTCATCCCCCCCCCGTTGTCTACGCCCCTGTATGTATGTATGTATGTATGTATGTATGTATGTATGTATGTATGGGTGTATGCGTGTATGTATGTATGGATGTATGTAATGTATGTATGTTTGTATGTTTGTTTGTTCAAATGTCGTAGCTAAGGAGAGCAGATCCAGTGGTCAATCCTATGCCCATGCGCTGTTGTTGTATATATAGGAAGAACAAAATCGACGAGGTACTAACAGTAAAACACATTTTAAACAAGATTTTTTTTTTCTCAATTAACCCGTACAAAACTATAAACTTTGGTGTTGGAACGTGCATACATTTTCCGAAAACCGCGGCAAAAAAAAACAACATTCGGGACCGTACAATTTCTGAATAAATTAATTTGGAAATAACTGTTTAACAAATTTCAATGGTAGAAGATAGAAGATGGATACGTGAATAGCCAATATGATTGTGATCCTACCACTATCTAAATTGAGCAATAACGGTAGCGTGGCCGAGCGGTCTAAGGCGCTGGTTTAAGGCACCAGTCATTTCGATGGCGTGGGTTCGAATCCCACCGCTGCCATTATATTTTTTAAATATTTATTTAGGATAAATTGCTTTATTTATAGGGAAGAAAATGATGAAACGAATACAGTTATTGTCTAAAATACAGGCACTATACAAGGCAGCTTGGCCGAGCGGTCTAATAGGCGCTGGCACTGTCCAGTCATTTCGATGGCGTAGGTTCGAATCCCACCGCTGCCATTATGTTTTTATTTAATTTATAATTTATAATAATCATAATAAATCGTATTTACATAGCGCCTAATGCAGAACAGCCTCTAAAGCACTTATTATTATCCCTGGGCATTTGGTACGGTTCAGACCCGCACAATTATCTTGTACACATTCTCAACTCCCCGGGGATCAAACTAGCCGTGGGCAACCATATAGGTGCACCAAGCTAATTTTCACCAGACCAGGTACCCCTTTATATACCTGGGTAGAGATCAGCAATGTTGATAATTCACAAGTAATATAGAGTGTTGCAGTGGCATAGCGTAGTCAGTCGGACCGATCGGGGGCACGCACGGCTTATTTTACAATTCTTAATCCGTACCCTTAGATTTTCCGCTCATCTGCTCATGTTCCTTATTGTTTGTGTCAAATTATTGAGGGTCGCCCCCCCCCCCCCCCCGTGTCCCCCGTAGCTACGCCACTGTGGTATTGTATGATCGGCTCTCGCGCATACAACAATAAAACACATTTGACTGATTATACATATTTGATTAAATTGAATTTTCTAACATTACTATATGCCACATTTAAAAATAATAAATACTGATAACGGTTATTTACATAGCGCTATTCCCGTGATGTTCATGGCGCTTTACACTACATGTATTATCATTACCCCGATCGACGGATACAATGACTGCAATATTTCCTACACACAAAGTGCACATTTCCCACTCACTAGGGAGTATTCCAGCCATTTGAGCGATGTATTTTTTATTTCATATTATTTATTTATTATATTATATTGTCTCACAAGTCACAACAATCAATTTCGTACTTAAAATAAACTGTCATAACATCGAAATAGAAACACACAGAGGTCTGGCAATATAAGCTGGAAGCTTGAAGTGTTTCCATACCTAAGATTTTACAAGTTTTACATGTATATTATTGATTGAACTCATTTTGTTCATTATCTGCCATGCAGGTGGCACAGTCGGAGAAGTGCTCGCAGGAGGCGCCCAAGGATTCTACACCTACATGTATGGCGCGTTTGACTTCACGAAGAGAGAGTTCGGCTTCTACATGGTGGTCACCTACCCAAATGGCATCACCACAACTATTCGGCTCATCCAGAAATACGCGCAGGTGCGAAATGGAAAACAAGTTTTGTATCTTAATCATTTCATTACTTTGTTTAACAAGTCCACATCAGCAGGCAGAAGAATTACTTATTATTATCATTATTATTACTATATGGTTTATTATATTTATACTACTACTACTACTAGACGAGTATAATAATAATAATAATAATAAATAATGATAATAATAATAACAATAACAATAACAATAACAATAATAATAACAATGAATGATAATAAAACAGCAGCTGTTGTTGATGTGCACTGCTACTGCTGCTGCAACTACTATAATACTAAATACTTATAAATAAGTGTTTATAATTTTAAGGTTGTTTTTATTCGGTTTCAGGGGTCAGAGTGGATAATTATTGATGAGTACAAATACTGTTTGAAGCAGGCGGCCCAGAAACAAGAACCGAATGTATGCATTCCTGGTAAGCTATTCTTCTTGACATTTTTCCCGTTCAGAAAAAACAAAAAACTTGGACTAGTTTACAAAATAATATAACGGGCATTTGCGCCCGCTGTGAAATTCTCGGACCATTCATCTATTATATTTATTTATTTATTTATTTATTCAGTCTTCTTTAAAAACACAGGGTAGCCCCGTTCAGTGCCATAAAGGCTTGCTTTACAAGATGGCCCTGTATCAGATAGAAATTACAATGTTTACATTATAAAACACAGCATAAGGAGGCGCAAATGCCCGTTATATTATTTTATAAACTAGTCCAATTTTGTTTTATTTTTAAAGGGATAGTTGAGTTTTGGTAAAGAGAGTTTAGTTTTGGTCAAACTGAATTTTAGTAACCAAAACCTGTACCATTACATTACAAACTAATAGTTATAACCCCACCATGCTCGAAATAAATGAAAAATTACAAATGACTGTAAAGTAAAAAGCCTGTTATCATTTAATAAAAAGAGCCGTTAAAACTCAAGAGGGCGCTCTTCAATAACTCATTGGTTTCAACCATTTTAAATAAAATATTGTGCATGTGATGTTTTGTTGAAATAGTGATTAGATAGAGAGATAATCAACAACTATTTACAAACCTATTTTGTATATTTTGGAAAAGAGGAAGCATTTTTAAAATTGCTTTAACGGCTGGTTCAAAATAATCGAATTATTGTGGGGCCCCTCAATTATTACAAATGGTTATGTTTATGGATATTTTCAGCCATTTCTGAACCGATTTTGATAAAATAAAGTTGATTCTGTCATTAAAATTGTATGCTCTTTCACATTCGACACTCAGTTTTTCATTATCTCGCACAACATTATTTTGTGTAGCGCCATCTATACCCAAACTCAACTATCCCTTTAATATCACTCCGACCACTCCCTTCAGGGGTGTCGATCCGTTTTTTAGATTGGGGGGCGAAATTTGAAATTTTTTCCAGAGTGACCACTGAGAGAGCTAAAAGCCCCACATTGCATGCCCGGAAGTTTTATTATGCGCTCATTGAAAGTGTCTTGATGGCTCGAAGACCTGACTTTGGGGGGCACCCAAATTTGGGGACAATAATGGGGGTCCAGGGGGCGAAGCCCCCGGAAGCTTTTAGATTTCTGACATTTGCTCCTATGGGTGTTACAATTGTATAAAATAGTGAACCTACTCATAACGTATTTTTAAAGGGCATAGCGAGGAAAAGACTGAGCTTTGCATGAGATGGATCCACGTGATCATGTATACTATAGAGCCATCGATATAGTCTAGGGCATTGGGCTCCCATGAAACTAAGCAATGGCGTCAACAATTTCTCAAAAGTGTAGGGGAGACATTGCGAGGAAGCGAAGCGACCGAGTGGGGGAGGGTGTGGGAGGGGGTGTCCCCCTCCCACAGTAGGGAGCTTTTGTATTTTTGGGCGTGAAATTGTGCGATTTGGTGCACACCTGAGACAGAAATTTCACGTAATATAGGTATGGAACCAAACATACATAATGACAAAGGGAGGGGGACAATCTGCTCCTTTTTCAAATGATATACCAATTTGATTTGCGTTCAGCGCATATGTACCGAGATTATTTGATTTTCTGTGACGGTGTGCTATCTATAGATGAGGGTTTAATGAACTTCGTTTGAGAAATTACGCTGCCCAACACATTTCAAAAGGTGAGTTCCCGCAACCCAAATGAAACTTGCAATATGAGAAACTGTATGCGCGCGAAGCGCGCGGCAAAAAAGAGATTTACAGCCTTTTTCAAACTAAAAAACGACTATTTTGAATATTAATTATTGATAAATGTGTCTTTCCCCTCTTTGGCATTATATCACTCGATTTTTTTCTTCCTCATTTTCGGAATTATTGGGGGGGCGAAATGATATGTTCGCCCCCCCAATATTTTCATTGGGGGGGGGGGGGGGGCGACCGCCCCCCCCCCCCAGGATCGACACCCCTGACTCCCTTCCTAATAAAATCATGTATGGTAAACCATAATTTTTAGTAACTAAAACTTATCATTGAAAAACAATCGTTATAGTTCAATGATGCTAGAATGGTAGACAAAACAACAACAGTAAACAGCTAAATAACAGGGGTAACTTTGACAGTTCTCTTGCTTCTTGTTGTTTGGCTTATGGTAAAAGAAGAATGGAATGGGTTGTGATTCACCGAATGTCTCCCTAATTATGGGGATATTTATAATTGAATGAAAAGCGTCCCGGTACGCTATTTGATTGTGATACAAATTGATGGGCAGTAGGTGTTAAACACATCATGTTGTAGAATTGTATACAATAATATTGGTATATGATAGAATTATCACTCTTGGAAATAATCTTATTCTTAGACTAGTCCCACTGCAACGTTTCTCCTTCCGTTTCTTTCCGATCCGACCAAAATGTAGCGGAACAGTCGGTATCTAGCAAAATGTTGAACTTCCATGACGTTTCATACGAAACGGAGCCAAATTAAAAGTATCCTACTAGTCCATTCCGAACTTGGTCCGCATCACTTCGTTTCCTGCTAGTTCCTTCCAAATGTAAAACGTATTGGAAACGGAAGCAAGGAGAAACGGTGCAGTGGAACTATAATAGGCAATTTAATTTAATTTGTTTTAACCCTAGACACTGCCCAGTACGTGATGAGTGGTATAATGGGCGGGCCTGGATCGAGCGGCGTTTCGGTGGACACGTGGACGTACGACTTTCAGCGGCCACGCGACCCCATCGAAGGGAAGGTATGTGAAATTAAGAAAATAATAACAATTTATGTTGTATTCTGATTATTTTGATAAGAATTTAAACAGTTCCCTATTAGATTTTTTAAAATCACCATATAGGTAAAGGGATAACACAGTTCTAGTATAGAGGGCGCTTACGTATTTTTTCTCCAAGGTTGAGGAAAGGTTGAGTGTAAGTTGCTTACCTTTCCAATTAAATTAAATTTCTAATCATGATCAACTCAATTCAATTAGGGTAAGTAAAATAAAAATCAAGTCAATACGACTCAACTCGCTTTTTCAAATTTCCTTTTGATTCTATTCAGATATCGGTGAACGTCGTCTCTGAGAAGTGCTACCCGTTCAGCTCTGCTTTCATTGGTTCCCGTTTCGACGGCCCCACTGAAGGTACGTACTATAGTAACTATAATAACGATGAAGATGAGTGATGATGATGATGAAAATGAAGAGGTAGACGGTGGTGGTGATGATGATGATGATGAAGAAGATGGTTAAGAAAATGTTGAAGATGATGATGAAGAGGTAGACGATGCTGCTGCTGCTGCTGCTGCTGCTGCTGCTGATGATGATGATGAGATTATGACGTGGTGATGAGTAAGATGATGATGATGATGATGAAGAAGATGGTTAAGAAAATGATGAAGATGAAGATGAAGAGGTATAGACGGTGAGGATGATGTTATTGTTGTTAATGATGATAATTATGATGTTGATGATGATGATGATGATGATGATGATGATGATGATGATGATGTTGATGATGCATGATGATGATGATGATGATGATGATGAGGTTGATGGTGATGATGTAGATGGTGAGGACGATGTTGAAGTGTTATTTTTCTACGACACCTAGATTAAATGCAATGTACAATCTTACTGCGCACCAATCAATGATAACATGACGTGATTGTCCCATTAGCTTGTCTTCCACCATCGTGGAGATCAATTTTATCATTTTTGTTTCCGTATCGACCACATTCTTATCAGTTGTATTACTACTGTCAACAATCCCATGCTGTGTTTACTTCCCTCAAGGCCCTAGAGATAAGAAGTGCCAACCCTGATAAAATGTACTGGATGCAAGCTTGAGTGCTCAAAAATCACTACCGCTCCTCAGCTCTCCAGGAGCGGTATTCAGCTAGCGATAGAATTACCTAATGAATATCCCCACTACGAAACAAATCATACAATAATATGTTCACATTTTATGTTCTCGTGATCATTTCCGATACTGACTGACACAGTCCCGCTGGTGTGTGCTTCATGGGGAACGATGGACTGCCCAACCCCGAAACAAGTCAAATAATATTACGAATGTATTGTTCTAATTGTTCATTCCCGTGATTATGTCTGACACAGTCCCGCTGGTGTGTGCTTCATGGGGAACGATGGACTTCCCAACCCCGAAACAAGTCAAATAATAATATATACAAATGTATTGTTCTAATTGTTCAGTCCCGATGGTGGCTTCATTGGGAATAATGAACATGACCCTCGGGTTTCCCGAACCGGACAAGTGGTTTACTTTACCCTCCTTCTGTACTAAGCAGGTAAGTTATAATATTGTTTGATGTATGCATTCTTGTAAAGCACGGTCTTGCTGAACAGCAGCCCTAGCTCGGAGCAGGATTTATATAGTGATGAAATAAATAACCTCGAAGACATTTTTTGGGAAACCCCTACATCAAATTTCTAAAACAAACAATATACAAATATCGCCTTTATCCCAGACAAAGATTACGAGTATAGTATCAAATCTGTTGTAATGCAGTTGACTAAAGCTGCCTTGAAATTTACTTTCTTTATAATTAAAAGTAGCAGAATTTCGCGCTCGAGTGTCCCTTATGTTCACTTATGATATATTTGTTTCAACACTTTTAGTTATTATCATCATTATGATATTTCCCGAATAATGGCACATCAATTGTGTTTATCAAATAAAATCCCCTTTATTTAGTTTGTGGTTTGTTGTCGTTTTGTCTTGTTTGATACACCATAGTAGTAAAATCAAATATTTATAACGCTTACGTAACATTATTAGTGTCCGACTTATTGGGGGCACACTGTATTGATTTATTGTAACACTGTACAACGATTTTCTGAACATGTTGGTAATTGTTTTCTGTAAATTTATTGCCCCTGTGCCCTCTGCCCGTAATATGTTAATTACTGTATTATGATTAATTTACAGGTTAATTCATCGCGCCCACCCCGGTCTCTGCCTGAACTGGATCTGTTCAATATCCCGAGATACTTCTAGAAAAAATTCTAGAAAGGATGAAGAATTCCGGAAATACCCAAGAGGAGACGGACTCGACAAAATAAATAACTATTTGAATATTCAAACTAAGTACCCATCTGATTCTACAAATAATCGCCTTGATTATTGCTCTTTAATTTCAAGAAAATGTGCAGCTAAATATTCAATCAAATCAATTACAATATAAAATGCATTTAATTTATTTCAAATTGAATATCTCTGCTATGAATGGTTTACATTGGTTCTGTATAAATATAGGCATTAGATAATCTCTCACATTCTCACGAACGAACAAAAATGAACCGAGCGCCTGTCGTGTGAGTCTATGAATCTCTTAACCAATCTCTTTTCATTGACAAGGGGCAGGTACTCTGTCATTATATTCCAATAAGATTGTAAGCTGGCAGATTATTATTTTCTATAAAGAAGCGTGATAATGTTATGTAATGAAAATTGAAAATAATTCATTCGAGAAAAATGTACAATGCTGTACTAAATTATCAGTATGAAATTGTGTCATACATTGTATGTAATGCGATGTTAAGACCTAAAATTTGAAGAAAAAAATATAATTTTGTTTTACATTTTGTAGTCATATTTGTATTAAAGCTACGTGCTATCTTATGAAGACTGGCGTTTTGCGTTTTAAAAATCGCAACAAAAAAATCTTTAAGCAAATATTGATAACAATTTATACAACTACATTATTGTACTGTATCATATTATGTAGCGTGATATTTTGTTTTAAAATTTTCCAATAAATCATTAGAAAAAGGAATGCATATCAAAATCTGTATGTCTTGTCAATTCACACCTTCACCTTCAGACGTATTAATCATGCAAGGCGAGGGAGTAGTATATATTATCTAGTGCAGATTCAAACGTTTTGACGTTTATCATTTGTAGCAGTTGTATATTTCTTCCTTTAAAGGGATCTAGTAACATTATCCAAATCCTCAAAATCCAGTTGGAATTCTGGCGGTTCCCTCATACCTTGTTGTATTTGTATAAACAATAGAAGCATGGGACAGGTTTTAGTTTTACGAATTTCCCTCTTATTAAAAAGATATTTATGATTGTGTTCAGATGTTAAACTATCCACTGGATAGTCGTAACCGTGTACAAAGTCAGTGCAATGAGTAGTGAATATTACTTTGCATTTTTGCTCATTACTCTGCCATATATAACGTCCATTTTCCTTTTATATTTCACACAATACCCAGTGGACATATCAGATAACAACAATATACATTGCATCAACCATTCATCACTTTCTGCACATGTCAACAAAGTAACTAGATCCCTTTAACCTATTGTTTTTGAAATTCACGTAGTCTGTTTTTAATTTTTATGAATCATGATTCTGAGGTGTTTGGGGACCCGTGTCCACATTTCTGATATCTGCCCCTAGCCAAGTCTCATGCTACAATGCCATGGCCCCCTTGCAGAAAGAGATACATTGATTGTTAGTCAGATCATGTGTTCTAAATGCGCAAAATCTGATTGGTTGAAAGTTGAAACACACACATTTTCTGACTTACAATCAATAATTGTAACTTACAATCGATTGTATCTCTTTCTGCAACGGGGCCCATGTCTATTTTAGATGATAATGATAACTAAGTAACTGGGAATCTTTTTAGTTGCCAACTAAGGTGAGACATGTTAGCAATTGATACCGAGCAGTAGCTGGAATTTAATAAGATGGTTTAATTAATGAAACCACTGGTTAAACTGCATCAATATTTCAAAACAATAGTTTAGACCGCTGTTCTATACAGGGTGACCCAGAAATAACGGAACGGGTTGCTTGCTATAATGAAGACACATGATGCCCGTCATAGCAACTAGTAACGTTCAATGCGTGCGCCATTGTTAGTACCCCTTCTTCTCTATACACAGCTGAACGCACACTCACAATGGCGCACGGTTGATCGTTACTCGATGCAGTATGGCGGGCATCATGAGTCTTTAGTGTGGCAAGTACCCTGTTCCGTTATTTCTAGGCCACCCTGTATAGGGCCATGTGTGAAACCTTTGCATATTGTGATAATCCCAGTAACTTTTTATCTCCTCCCAAATTAAATGAACAGAATCGTTATGAAATAGACTTTGTAAAATAAAAAAATATTCATAGTTTAGTATTTTAACTAATAATATAGTTTTAAAAGAGATATTCCATTCCTTATTTTGGAAATGAGAGATTATGTGCAGCACTCCCCTCAAAACAGTGGCCAATTTAAACCATGCTTGAAGAATTTTGATGAACTACCTTTAGGAATTCCAGCCATTAAGTTAATCCTAGTCTGCAAATGAAAAGATTACTTATTCCATACTCATTAATCATATCATTAAACATAGACTACACTATGTACGCATGGAAGATGGCTAGCAGGGTTCAGATCAAACATTCTGTCACAGTCGGGTAAAAGAAGGAGAGGAAAACTGATATTTTACAGATCTAAATTCAGCATTTATTTCATCTCTTGATTGTGCAAATTCCTGAAACATTGCATTAATAAAGGACATGTACAATACATAATCTAACACATTCAAATTTATGTGCATTCCTTAATACATGATGACCTGGAGAAAAGCGTTAGGTGCATACGGATACCCCCCAAATTCAGAAAGGTCCACTTTTCTATCAGTCTCGGCCATCTAAACCAGTGGTCTAGGTCCCGGGCCATGATAGGTCTTCGTGAGAACCCCCCCTCCACACTCTCCACGTCTTCGGGAGTATTCCAGCCAAGATCCACTTATCAACATAATGTTTGAAGATAGTTCATTACAGTTTATCATTCTTCATATCGAAAAGACCTTCCATGCTAATTGTCCGAAATAAAGCAAACTGTATTGCTTTGAATCCATTGGTCATCTTACGATAGATTCTTAAATATGAACTGATGAAAGATTCCTCGTCACAATTGTTTTGTCTATTTTCGCTAAATGTCCAAGTCGTCGTCAGGATCTTCGTCATCGTAGTCATCATCTTTGTCTGGTTCGTAAAAAATCTGTCCCGTCCCGGACTTGGGGCTGTAAGGAAAATGTAAATAAATTGTCGGTTCAGAAAGAGAAAGGCTCTAATTTACTTTTTTGTGCTTTGGAGATACAAGCTTAAAGTTTGAAAGCCAGGTAGAAACCAATGTAGCTCTCTTTTATATTTGATGAATATTCCCAAATTTGGACAAGATTGTTATCTGAATATTCGGAAAGCGTAAATTCAGAAAGATGGAAAGCGTTACTCAATTTAGCAAAAATCTATAAGTCAGCATTATTATTATTATCATTATCATCATCATCATCATCATCATCATCATCATCATCATCATGCTCATCATCATCATCATCATCATCATCATCATCATCATCATCATCATCATCATCATCATTTTGTTACGCAATTGAAAGGACCGTTCCTCAAAAGGAAAGGATTTTTAAAATCAGGTATTTCTTACTATACTAACTCTTGTGTCTGTTTTAACCTTGAATTACTTAGCAGTGGGGATGTGCAGCCTAACCCAGGTCCGCCTATAAATAAGACTCATGAAAATCAGTCTAATTTAGTAACCCCAAACTCACATTATGACCGGACTAAATACTCTGTTCATGAACTTTACCAATTGCGTCACAGGGTACCTGTTCATTCACGGTTACCCAGTATTACTTGGAGACTTTTAATTGATCTTGGCTTAAATGGAAACAATTCTAAATATAAATGCAGAGGTTGTAGAGGGGGGAGAAGAAAACAGCGCAATATTGAAGTGCATCGGACTGTAAAGAGAAAGCTCATTTATCCTGCATGTGAGAGCCATATTGAACCCCGCAATTTAGTAACTGTCAACATTAATAGATGGAACCTTCCTCCATTATTGAACACCTCGGTTCCAGCGACGCCACAGCGCATCACCCCTGGGGCTTCGGTTCCAGCGACGCCACAGCACATCACCCCTGGGACTTCGGTTCCAGCGACGCCACAGCGCATCACCCCTGGGGCTTCGAATCCAGCGACGCCACAGCACATCGCCCCTGGAGCTTCGGTTCCAGCGACGCCACAGCACATCACCCCTGGAGCTTCGGTTCCAGCGACGCCACAGCACATCACCCCTGGGGCTTTGGTTCCAGCGACGCCACAGCGCATCACCTCTGGGACTTCGGTTCCAGTGACGCCACAGCGCATCACCCCTGGGGCTTCGGTTCCAACGACTCCGCGGCGTCTCATCCCTAAGGCTAAAGTATCGCTTCTACCGAGCCGGTTCCTCGCAAATGCCCGCTCTCTAAACAACAAGGTAGATGAAGCAGAGCTGAGCTTCAATCACAACAAGGTTGATATTGCTGCAATCACGGAAACGTGGTTGACGGATATCAGCCAACATGGTGCAGTGATCTCCGGTTACACCATGCATAATAAAAATAGAATTGATCAACGCGGTGGGGGAGTCGCCATCTACACAAGAGGTAACCTCACTACAGAAAGTCTGCAGAACCACCATTGTCAGTTTGAATGTTTGTGGTTAAAAATAAATCTTGAAAAAAGCAGAAGCAGTATACCCAGAGTTTATGTCGGGGTGGTATACTACCCTCCAGGTGCTCCGGTTCCCCTCGACTCTACGTCCTGACTGATGGACCCTGTCGAGTACCCAAGTAGAAGTAGAAGTAGAAGTACAGCCAAAACCTCGTGGAACACATTCACCATACAGTTGACGATATTAGAGCTCACGATTGCTCTTCCCTCATTGTCATTCTTGGCGACTTTAATGATCTTCCGACGAATAATTTTGACCAAAATTTGATGCTTACACAAATGATTCAGTTCCATACACGCGGAAATGCAACTCTTGATAAGATTTTTGTAAACTATCCTGATTTGATTCACCCACCACAATGTTTGGCACCTTTAGGCTCAAGTGACCACTCATCAATTTTGTTAAAACGTTTACACGCTCTTCCCTGCTTGAAAAAAAAACATACTCTGCCGCCCATACCGCGATTCTTCGGTTCGAGCGTTCGGGCAGTGGATCACACAACAGTTTTGGTAGAGAGGGCGCTTGACTACTTATTTTTTTGTGAGGTAATGAAAAACTGAGTGTAAAATTTGAAAGAGCATAATATTTAAATAATAAAATCATCTTTGTTTGATCAAAATCGGTTCAGAGACGGCTGAAATATCCATAAATATAACAATTTGTAATAAAGCTGGGGCCCCAGGTTTATTAGAGAATTTTGAACCAGCCGTTAAAAATTCAAAAAAATGCTTCCTCTTTTCAAAAAGTTACAAAATAGGTATATAAATAGGTGTTGGTTATTTCTCTATCTAATCACTATTTCAACAAAGCATCACATGCACAATATTTTATTCAAAATGGTTGAAACCGATGAGTGTTTAGAGAGTGCCCTCTTACGTTTTAACGGCTCTTTTTGTAATGATAACATGATCTTTACTACGCTATTTGTAATTTGTTGTTCCATTCTAGTAATAACTATTAGTTTGTAATGTAATGATGCAGGTTTTGGTTACTAAAATTCAGTTTCACCAAAACTGTACTCTCCTTACCAGAACTCAACTATCCCTTTAAGGTTCCATAAAGTACAAAATAATACCCCTCTACATTGCTCATTGGTGCGTGCGACCCGCAAATCTATGAATACGATATGAATGCATAGAGTGGAATCGGGCTGAGTAGCATTCTGGCTGATTCGTAATAACAATAAAAGCATGGGACAGGTTTTGATTTTTCAAATTTCCCATTCGTTAAAACGATAGTTACGATTGAAGTGTTCAGATGTTAAATTATCCACTGGACCGCGAAAACCGTGTACAAAGTGAGTGCAATGAGTAAGTGAATATCACTTTGCATTTTTGCTCACTACTCGGCCATATAACGTCCATTTTTAACTTGAAATGTACACACAATACCCAGTAGACGTATCAGATAACAACAATATACATTGTATCAACCACTCATAACTTTTTGCACATGTCATCAAAGTTACTAGATCCCTCTAAATGCAACTTTGTCGGGTCTCGTGACGGTTGAAATAAAGCAGCTGGATCGGTCACGAAGCTCGAGCGCAAATAATAACAACACATAAATAAAATTAACTTTGACATCATGGGATCGTGACAAATAATGGTTATTCAATGAAAATCTAGATCAATAATTAATTTAGACGTACCCGACTAATACTGTTTTTCACCGTGCGGACTTTGTACAGCACCGTACGTAGTAGTATAAATTTGCTCACGGTGAATGATTTTGTGCATGGTATAATCGGGGATATGGGAGTACACAGGAGTTCATTTGTTCAATGCCCTGTCATATAATACGGGAGAAGAGGGAAAAGAGTGGATAGATAATATTGAAGAAGAGAGAAATAGAGAAACATATCATTAAAGAAAGGGGAGAGACGGAGAGATATAGAGAGGAAGCCGGAGAGGGGGAGAGAGAATAATTATGCTGACTATTACATTTTGCATTCAAATATACATGCATGTTGTATAATCAATGCAAACGAAAATAGATGGAACTGTGTTTGTATTGGACATGTGCATACATCGTAATGGTGCTATAAATAGACATGACGTAGTGTGTGAAGAACCAGTCACCTGAGCAGTGATCACAAGACCGCTACTCTTCTATTCATTATTCGTTTTTATTTATATAGCCTCCCTGGTTTCAACATACTACCGCAGCTACAATTAAATTTATATTAGATTCAGTACTGTACACATCAATCCGTGCGTTGTATGCTTGAAGACAGGTGAGTTTCACGTCATTTACGCTGAAAATATAATACTATTGTTATTATAAATTATATATTAAGATGATTTGAGCTGTTATTTGTTGATGATAATTATTTGTAAAATACTAGCTTATAATTATAATAGCTGTATTATTACCAGGTGTTTTGCTATCGTTCCGCATTGACTGCCTGTGGCAAAGGCGAGTTTCGAGTCATATTATACTGTTGTTAAATGGCGGTGGAGGGTATATCACGGAATATTACATCCCGAGGGATTTTATATGCTATTGAGGGAAGAGTAAATAAGTCCCGAGACGAAGTCGAGGGACTTATTTTCTTCACGAAATAGCATTTGAAATCCCGAGGGTAGGAATATTCCGTGATTTTCCCGACAACAAATTTAACAACTGTTTTATCATCTGACTGTCAAACACAGGGGTGTAATATTGCCATGGTATATCCAAAAATATAACACCGCAGCGGCATGTACTGTATTTACTAAGTCATGTGATAAATATATATATATATATATATTATACCCTGGAAGTATAATACTGTACTGTTTTATTATAAGCTGGTTTTGGGCTTGACCGCTGAGAATATACATGTAGTACTAGATTATTATATCGTATGGTTTCGCTGTTCAGTACAGTTGTATTCCATATCCTTATATAATAGCGTGAAGTATTGGTGAGTTTTAAGCAATACCGTGATTTTATATCGAAAAAGACGAAATATAATGATGCTGTTGGTATGGGAACCGCTGCAGAAAGAGATACAATCGATTGTAAGTTACAATTAATTGTAAGTCAGATCATGTGTTCCGAATGCGCGAATCTGATTGGTTGAAACGCGCAAAGTTTCTGACTTACATTCAATATATTGTAACTTACAATCGATTGTAGATCTTTCTGCAACGGGGCCATGTATGGATACTTATTTATAGCTTATGTAAACGCAGTAAAGGCAGTATTTATACCAAAGAGGTATAAGAAAGTATACCTCCTTGAATATACTAAGCCTTATAGGGATATAGTTTACCAATACCTCCGTGAGTATAGTGTTTATATGCACACACGAATGCGTCTCCTTAGTACGTAACCTGGCTATTGAATGAATGCTCCCATGGGAGTGGGAGTCAATAGTTATAAATTAATTCTTTGTGAAATGCGTATCGATCGGTCATTTGTCAATTAAACATATACGTGGTGTAATAGTGAAAATGTCATAAGTATTGTAAAATTACATCCGATGAAATGCAACTTTACAATCGATTGCATCTCTTCCTGAAACGGGACCTATAGTTATAGTGGCCCGAATTCTCAACAGTGGCTCAATTTTAGTCCGGGCTTAAAAGAAAGAAATTACCGGCAACCAGTTCAACAATTTCACACCTGTTAACTTTCACTAGCCCATTGATGGTAGTCATGTGCCACCGGAGATATTTTAATAGTTTCTTTTCATTATCCAAACAATCCCTCTAGTTCTGCCTAGATATCGGGACAAAGAGTCGCTTGAAATTAAATTCATAGTTTAGTCGGTCACCAGTAATACTGCGTCCTGATTGACATCCGATGACACTTTCTATCGCCTGTGCGTATTAATTAATTTGAGGTAATTTAGATTTAGCGACAAATCAATATAAAGGCACTATACCAAACAACAGTATGTAATCGAAACACTATACATGTTATGGCTGTAATAAAATCGCAATTCCTGTTTTTATTCACATAATAAAGAATAAAGAATAGCGACAAATCAATATAAAGGCATTACCAAACAACAGTATGTATTCGAGAGGTAATATATACACTATACATTTTATGGATGTAATAACATAAAGAGTAATAATAAAGAATAACATAGCTCGTCAGATGGATGGATATAAACAAATCCTTCATTTAATCGAAAAATAATGTAATCAATTTGTTCAATGTAATGTTTGTAATAATTGCCTTTCTATCACGCTTACAATGTCGAAAATAGGAAGAAGAATATAGCTCGTCAAGTCGATGGATATCAATTTTCAATTTTCAATATAAATTTTATTTCCAATATATAAATAAACAACATCAAATTACAAAATATTCAAATGCAACAAAAAATAATACAATATGACATAATATGTACGAGATATGATGGAGTAGGTTTGGTATATTCTGTATAACATAGTACAATCAAATTAACTGGAAATACCATATGGGAAGCCCGCAAAGCAAAAGAGGTAATAATAAATAAGAGATATAACAACAACCTTCATGTAATCGAGACATATATATGAATACTGTATATTTGGTAGTTGTAACAATCATAGGCGTACCCAGGGGGGGGGGGGGGGGGGGGGTTGAACCCCCCCCTTTCAAATTTTAACTGGTCTGCAGACCAAATTTTAGCGGTGTCAACCGTCATTTTCGATGGTCTCGGCCTCGAAAATGTCGAAAACTCGCGGTCTCGGCTGCGAAAATTTTGTACGACTACCCCCCCCCCCCCCCCGCTTACAGGATTCTCAACCACTGGGTCTTGGTCTCGGTCTCGAAACCACCCCCCCCCCCCCCTTTAACAAATCCTGGGTACGCCACTGGTAATAATTGCCTTTCACGTTTTTCTCTCCTCCACATGACTACAACAATCATATTATTATAGAATTAGGAAGAACATAATTAAAGCTCGTCAGGATGAAAGTTGCCGCGGTGTTTCTGTTTGTTGTCGGGATGGTTGCGGTGGTGAGCGGCCAGAAACCGAAAACTCCGTGCTGCGGTCCGAAACAGTTCATGGCTGGCGTAGGTAAGACATGTCTGTATGTCTGTGTGTTTGTATGTTTGTTTGTTTGTCTGATTGTTATTATATAGTATATATATCTTTATAGTGCGTATTAAAAAAAAAAAATTGTATATGGTTCAAATGAGCAGTATGTATGTTTGTATGTATATGTATGTGTGTATGGGTGTATGTATGTATGCATGTATGTATGTATGGGTATATGCACTATATGGGTGTATGTATGTATGTATGTTTGTATGTTTGTATGTCTGTTTGTTCTAATGTCGTAGCTAAGGAGAGCAGATCCAGTGGTCAATCCTATGCCCATGAACTGTTGTTGATATAGGGAGAACAAAATCGACGAGGTACTAACAGTAAAACACATTTTAAACAAGATTTTTTTTTCTCAATTAACCCGTACAAAACTATAAACTTTGGTGTTGGAACGTGCATACATTTTCCGAAAACCGCGGCAAAAAAACCCCATTCGGGACCGTACAATTTCTGAATAAATTAATTTGGAAATAACTGTTTAACAAATTTCAATGGTAGAAGATAGAAGATGGATACGTGAATAGCCAATATGATATCTAAATTGAGCAATAACGGTAGCGTGGCCGAGCGGTCTAAGGCGCTGGTTTAAGGCACCAGTCATTTCGATGGCGTGGGTTCGAATCCCACCGCTGCCATTATATTTTTTGAATATTTATTTAGGATAAATTGCTTTATTTATAGGGAAGAAAATGATGAAACAAATACATGTATTGCCTAAAATACAGGCACTATACAAGGTAGCTTGGCCGAGCGGTCTAATAGGCGCTGGCACCAGTCATTTCGATGGCGTATAGGTTCGAATCCCACCGCTGCCATTATGTTTTTATTTTATTTATAATAATCATAATAAATCGTATTTATATAGCGCCTAATGCAGAACAGCCTCTAAAGCACTTATTATTATCCCTGGGCATTTGGTACGGTTCAGACCCACACAATTATCTTGTACACATTCTCAACTCCCCGGGGAGCAAACTAGCCGTGGGCAACCATATAGGTGCACCAAGCTAATTTTCACCAGACCAGGTACCCCTTTATATACCTGGGTAGAGATCAGCAATGTTGATAATTCACAAGTAATATAGTTGCAGTGGCATAGCGTAGTCAGTCGGACCGATCGGGGGCACGCACGGCTTATTTTACAATTTTTAATCCGTACCCTTAGATTCTCCGCTCATCTGCTCATGTTCCTTGTTGTTTGTGTCAAATTATTGAAGGTCGCCCCCCCCCCCCCCCCCGTGTCCCCCGTAGCTACGCCACTGTGGTATTGTATGATCGGCTCTCGCGCATACAACAATAAAACACATTTTGACTGATTATACATATTTGATTAAATTCAATTTTCTAACGTTACTATATGCCACATTTAAAAATAATAAATACTGATAACGGTTATTTACATAGCGCTATTCCCGTGATGTTCATGGCGCTTTACACTACATGTATTATCATTACCCCGATCGACGGATACAATGACTGCAATATTTCCTACACACAAAGTGCACATTTCCCACTCACTAGGGAGTATTCCAGCCATTTGAGCGATGTATTTTTTTATTTCATATTATTTATTTATTATATTATATTGTCTCACAAGTCACAACAATCAATTTCGTACTTAAAATAAACTGTCATAACATCGAAATAGAAACACACAGAGGTCTGGCAATATAAGCTGGAAGCTTGAAGTGTTTCCATACCTAAGATTTTACAAATTTTACATGTATATTATTGATTGATTGAACTCATTTTGTTCATTATCTGCCATGCAGGTGGCACAGTCGGAGAAGTGCCCGCAGGAGGCGCCCAAGGATTCTACACCTACATGTATGGCGCGTTTGACTACACGAAGAGAGAGTTCGGCTACTACATGGTGGTCACCTACCCAAATGGCACCACCACAACCATTCGGCTCATCCAGAAATACGCGCAGGTGCGAAATGGAAAACAAGTTTTGTATCTTAATCATTTTATTACTTTGTTTTACAAGCCCACATCAGCAGGCAGAATATTTACTTATTATTATCATTATTATAACTATGATTATATATATGGTTTATTATATTTACTACTACTACTAGATGATTATAATAATAATAATAATAAATAATAATAATACTACTAATAATAATATTAATCATAATAATAATCATAATAATAATAATAATAATAACAATTAATGATAATAAAACAGCAGCTGCTGTTACTGCTGCTACTGCTGCTGCAACTAATATAATACTAAATACTTATAAATAAGTTTTTAAAAATAATTTTAATGTTGTTTTTATTCGGTTTCAGGGGTCACAGTGGGTAATTCTTGATGAGTACAAATACTGTTTGAAGCAGGCGGCCCAGAAACCAGAACCGAATGTATGCATTCCTGGTAAGCTATTCTTTTAGTATGCTCCCCGGGGAGTTGAGAAAGTACGCAATATCATTGTGTGGGTTTGAAATGTACCTGATGACCATGGGTAATAATAATCTAATAATTATTTAAGCGCAGTAGAGTATATATTTATAGTAGCTGCGCTATATACATGTTCATATTATTATTATTATCATTATTATATTTTCCAGTGCAGAAAAAAAAAAAATTGGACTAGTTTACAAAATAAAACGGGCATTTGCGACCCCTATGAAATTCTCGGATCATTCATTTAAATCCTCTTTTACAAAACGTCTGAACAGTTTCCAGTTGACGGATGGAGATTAATGTAACACACACACAAAACTATCAGATCGAACAGCCCTGTAATTTGGATTCTACGAATGAAAAACGAATGCGTCCCTCCATCAAACTATATATCGGTCAATAAAAGAGTTTAACTGATTTATCATAATATTACAACAATATTGTACTTATTATTGTAAAGGTATTGGGAAGCCGACATTTGTAATTTAAGGTATATAATTAAAAGTATCCTACTACAGTAGTCCATTCCGAACTTGGTCCGCATCACTTCGTTTCCTGCTAGTTCCTTCCAAATGTAAAACGTATAGGAAACGGAAGCAAGGAGAAACGGTGCAGTGGAACTATAATATGCAATTCAATTTAATTTGTTTTAACCACAGACACTGCCCAGTACGTGATGACTGGTATACTGGGCGGGCCCGGATCGAGCGGCGTTTCGGTGGACACGTGGACGTACGACTTTCAGCGGCCACACGACCCCATCGAAGGGAAGGTATGTGGAATTAAGAAAATAATAACAATTTATGTTGTATTCTGATTATTTTGATAAGAATTTAAACAGTTCCCTATTATATAGTTAAAGGGATAACACAGTTCTAGTTTAGAGGGCGCTTACGTATTTTTCTCCAAGGTTGAGGAAAACTGAGTGTAAGTTGCTTATACCTTTCCAATTCAATTAAATTTCTAATCCTGATCAACTCAATTCAATTAAGTAAAATAAAAATCAAGTCAATACGACTCAACTCGCTTTTTCAAATTTCCTTTGATTCTATTCAGATATCGGTGAACGTCGTCTCTGAGAAGTGCTACCCGTTCAGCTCTGCTTTCATTGGTTCCCGTTTCGACGGCCCCACTGAAGGTACGTACTATAGTAACTATAATAACGATGAAGATGAGTGATGATGATGATGAAAATGAAGAGGTAGACGGTGGTGATGATGATGATGAAGAAGATGGTTAAGAAAATGTTGAAGATGATGATGAAGAGGTAGACGATGCTGCTGCTGCTGATGATAATGATGATGATGATGATGATGAGATTATGACGTGGTGATGATGATGATGAGATTATGACGTGGTGATGATGATGATGAGATTATGACGTGGTGATGATGATGATGATGACGTGGTGATGAGGATGATGATGACGTGGTGATGATGACGACGACGACGACGACGATGACGATGACGATGATGATGATGATGATGATGATGATGATGATGATGATGATGATGATGATGATGATGATGGGACTTCCCAACCCCGAAACAAGTCAAATAATATTATGAATGTATTGTTCTAATTGTTCATTCCCGTGATTATGTCTGACACAGTCCCGCTGGTGTGTGCTTCATGGGGAACGATGGACTGCCCAACCCCGAAACAAGTGAAATAATATTACGAATGTATTGTTCTAATTGTTCATTCCCGCGATTATGTCTGACACAGTCCCGCTGGAGAACGATGGACTGCCCAACCCCGAAACAAGTCAAATAATGTATATATATACGCAGTGGCGTAGACACGTTCTTACACCTGGGGGGGATGATTTGCCGTTCAACGGACCGAGACCAATTTTTTTTCGCGCCCGAGACCGCCTTCCCAAATTGTTCGAGACCGAGGAAATTTGCTTGAAAGGCCTCTCAGTGGCTCAGTATGGGGGGGGGGGGGGGGGGGGGGGAGAGGGGGCATGGACGGATCTAGTTTTTTTGCTAAGGGGGGTTTGACCCAATGACGATGCGGAGCATCATCCACGCCCCGCAAAGCGGCGATTTTTTTTTGTGTGCTTTTTTAACCCCCGTAAGTGATATCTCTTTGCTAATGGGGGGGGGGGGGGGGTTTGACCCAACGACGATGCGGAGCATCGTTCACGCGCCGCGAAGCAGTGATTTTGTTTAATACATTTTTCCACATCACTTTGAAGCCCAAGGGGGGGAGGGGGGGGGGGGGTTAAACCCCCTAACCCCCCCCCCCCCTTATATCTGCCTGGGGGACTGGGGGGGGGGGGGGGGGGGTAGATAGTCGTGACCAGGCGGGCCGGAAGCAGTTGTTGATGGGGGATGGCAAAACCTATGGGGGCTCACGATTGTGTGTGTGTAGGGGCTCATGCCCAACCACACTCACAGTGCTGCCAACTTGTGAGAGTGAGACATTGCAAGGAGCGAAGCGACCAAGCCCGAGGGAGCGAAGTGACTGAGCGGGGGGAGGGTGTGGGAGGGGGGTGTCCCCCTCCCACGGTAGGGAGCTTTTGCATTTTTGGACTTGAAATTGTGCAATCTGGTGCCCATCTAGATAGGAAATTCGCGCTTAAAATGACTGTATCTAGGAAAGCGTGTTATGATTTGAACAACCAGAAATGTTAAACATATTTTCACGAAGAAAACAAGAATTGACACACTAATCAACATGCACCCCAACACAAACACAACAATTGTATTTATATTTAGCGTCATACACGGTTCCAACATCACCATATTCCACATTATGTATGATCTCACAACTTAGCCTATTGCCAAGAATGAGTCCCGATCGAGGGGCGAGACTCCCGAGGGTTGGGTCAGAGGTAAATAGGGAGGGTTTAGGAGGGTGTATCCCCCTCCCACGGAGAAGATTTTTCAGTTATATAATATACTTGAATTGGGTGCGCGTCACATAAGCAGCCATATCAATACCAGCCTACACTGGATCTATACGTGGCCCGGTATACAGAAAATAATACTCACCCCAGACCATACCGTATTACGCAAGTTACACAACAAACTGAGGTAATCTGTCCGCGCGCGAAGCGCGCAGCGAAAATTGAAAATGGAAGTATAAATCACTTTGTTAACGCTAGAATTAACACATCTTAGCTCGTACAACTAATGTTTTCTTTCCCACTCGTATACAGATACACACACAAAAATATATATCCTTCCCTAAAACCTGGGGGGGATGATTGTACATGCCATCCCCCCACCTTGTGAGGTGGGGGGGATGCATCCCCCTCATCCCCCCCGTTGTCTACGCCCCTGTATATACGAATGTATTGTTCTAATTGTTCATTCCCGCGATTATGTCTGACACAGTCCCGCTGGTGTGTGCTTCATGGGGAACGATGGACTGCCCAACCCCGAAACAAGTCAAATAATAATATATATATATATATACGAATGTATTGTTCTAATTGTTCATTCCCGCGATTATGTCTGACACAGTCCCGCTGGTGTGTGCTCATGGGGAACGATGGACTGCCCAACCCCGAAACAAGTCAAATAATAATATATATATACGAATGTATTGTTCTAATTGTTCATTCCCGTGATTATGTCTGACACAGTCCCGCTGGTGTGCGCTTCATGGGGAACGATTGGACTTCCCAACCCCGAAACAAGTTAAATAATAATATATACAAATGTATTGTTCTAATTGTTCAGTCCCGATGGTGACTTCAGCGGGAATAATGAACATGACCCTCGGGATTCCCGAACCGGACAAGTGGTTTACTTTACCCTCCTTCTGTACTAAGCAGGTAAGTTATAATATTGTTTGATGTATGCATTCTTGTAAAGCACGGTCCTGCTGAAAAGCAGCCCTAGCTCGGAGCAGGATTTATATAGTGATGAAATAAATAACCTCGAAGACATTTTTTGGGAAACCCCTACATCAAATTTCTGAGACTAACAAAATACAAATATCGCCTTTATCCCCGACAAAGATTAAGAGTATAGTATCAAATCTGTTGTAATGCAGTTGACTAAAGCTGCCTTGAAATTTACTTTCTTTATAAATAAAAGTAGCAGAATTTCGCGCTCGAGTGTCCCTTATGTTCACTTATGATATATTTGTTTCAACACTTTTAGTTATTATCATCATTATGATATTTCCCGAATAATGGCACATCAATTGTGTTTATCAAATAAAATCCCCTTTATTTAGTTTGTCGTTTGTTGTCGTTTTGTCTTGTTTGATACACCATAGTAGCAAAATCAAATATTTATAACGCTTACGTAACATTATTAGTGTCCGACTTATTGGGGGCACACTGTATTGATTTATTGTAACACTGTACAACGATTTTCTGAACATGTTGGTAATTGTTTTCTGTAAAATTATTGCCCCTGTGCCCTCTGCCCGTAATATGTTAATTACTGTATTATGATTAATTTACAGGTTAATTCATCGCGCCCACCCCGGTCTCTGCCTGAACTGGATCTGTTCAATATCCCGAGATACTTCTAGAAAAAATTCTAGAAAGGATGAAGAATTCCGGAAATACCCAAGAGGAGACGGACTCGACAAAATAAATAACTATTTGAATATTCAAACTAAGGCGCTAATCTGATTCTACAAATAATCGCCTTGATTATTGCTCTTTAATTTCAAGAAAATGTGCAGCTAAAAATTCAATCAAATCAATTACAATATAAAATGCATTTAATATATTTCAAATTGAATGTGTCTGCTTTGAATGGTTTACATTGGTTCTGTATAAATATAGGCATTAGATAATCTTTCACATTCTCACGAATGAACACAAATGAAACCTAGCGCCTGTCGTGTGAGTCTATGAATCTTTTAATCAATCTTTTTTCATGACTAGTGGCAGTTATTTTATCATTATATTCCAATAAGATTGTAAGCTGGCAGATTATTATTTTCTATAAAGAAGCGTGATAATGTTATGTAATGAAAATTTAAAATAACTCATTCGAGAAAAATGTATAATGCTGTACTAAATTATCAGTATGAAATTGTGTCATACATTGTATATATGTAATGCGATGTTAAGACCTAAAATTTGAAGAAAAAAATGTAATTTTGTTTTACATTTTGTAGTCATATTTGTATTAAAGTGATCCAGGTAAAGTGTCAGATATTGCACAAAATGACATTTGAGACTTCAATCCTATATCAATATCTTTGTAAAATACAATTGAAAGATTTGTGAAAGTTTGAAAGAAGACAAACACTGTTTACCAAGTGAAAAAAACGAATATTGAGTTCATATTTTATCACCGAATACTGATGGCCTGCCGTGGATTTGTCGCAGTAATAATCATCCGTTTGATCTTGACGATATCCGCACCCATGTATACAGACGGTAAGGAATTCATGGAATTTGCGCGCACTCGGCTCAAGGTTCAGTGGGTCGGGAGTATTTCCCACGCGAGCGGACGTGTTCAGCTACGACAATTGTACTTTTTTTCAAAAGCGTTAGCTAACGCTTTTGAAATAATGATTTTCAATGATAATTATCTTCATACTAATTTGTAGTCATATTTGTATTAAAGCTACATGGTATCTTATGAAGACTGGCGTTTTGCGTTTTTAAAAATCGCAACAAAAAAATCTTTAAACAAATATTGATAACAATTTATACAACTACATTATTATACTGTATCATATGTAGCGTGATATTTTGTTTTAAAATTTTCCAATAAATCATTAGAAAAAGGAATGCATATCACAATCTGTATTATGTCTTGTCAATTCACACCTTCACCTTCAGATGTATTACTCATGCATGGAGAGGGAGTAGTATATATATTATCTAGTGCCGAGTCAAACGTTTTAACGTTTATCATTTGTAGCAGTTGTATATTTCTTTTTTTAAAGAGATCTAGTAACATTATCCAAATCCTCAAAATCCAGTTGGAATTCTGGCGGTTCCCTCATACCTTGTTGTATTTGTATAAACAATAGAAGCATGGGACAGGTTTTAGTTTTACGAATTTCCCTCTTATTAAAAAGATATTTATGATTGTGTTCAGATGTTAAACTATCCACTGGATAGTCGTAACCGTGTACAAAGTCAGTGCAATGAGTAGTGAATATTACTTTGCATTTTTGCTCATTACTCTGCCATATATAACGTCCATTTTCCTTTTATATTTCACACAATACCCAGTGGACATATCAGATAAGAACAATATACATTGTATCAACCATTCATCACTTTTTGCACATGTCAACAAAGTAACTAGATCCCTTTAACCTATTGTTATTGAAATCCACGTAGTCTGTTTTTAATTTTTATGAATCATGATTCTGAGGTGTTTGGGGACCCGTGTCCACATTTCTGATACCTGCCCCTAGCCAAGTCTCATGCTACGTACAATGCCATGGCCCCCTTGCAGAAAGAGATACAATCGATTGTAAGTCAGATCATGTGTTCTAAATGCGCAAATCTGATTGGTTAAGAGTTGAAACACACACATTTTCTGACTTACAATCAATAATTGTAACTTACAATCGATTGTATCTCTTTCTGCAACGGGGCCCATGTCTATTTTAGATGATAATGATAACTAAGTAACTGGGAATCTTTTTAGTTGCCAACTTAGGTGAGACATGTTAGCAATTGATACCGAGCAGTAGCTGGAATTTAATAAGATGGTTTAATTAATGAAACCACTGGTTAAACTGCATCAATATTTCAAAACAATAGTTTAGACCGCTGTTCTATACAGGGTGACCCAGAAATAACGGAACGGGTTGCTTGCTATAATGAAGACACATGATGCCCGTCATAGCAACTAGTAACGTTCAATGCGTGCGCCATTGTTAGTACCCCTTCTTCTCTATACACCGCTGAACGCACACACACAATGGCGCACGGTTGATCGTTACTCGATGCAGTATGGCGGGCATCATGAGTCTTTAGTGTGGCAAGTACCCTGTTCCGTTATTTCTAGGCCACCCTGTATAGGGCCATGTGTGAAACCTTTGCATATTGTGATAATCCCAGTAACTTTTTATCTCCTCCCAAATTAAATGAACAGAATCGTTATGAAATAGACTTTGTAAAATAAAAAAATATTCATAGTTTAGTATTTTAACTAATAATATAGTTTTAAAAGAGATATTCCATTCCTTATTTTGGAAATGAGAGATTATGTGCAGCACTCCCCTCAAAACAGTGGCCAATTTAAACCATGCTTGAAGAATTTTGATGAACTACCTTTAGGAATTCCAGCCATTAAGTTAATCCTAGTCTGCAAATGAAAAGATTACTTATTCCATACTCATTAATCCTATCATTAAAGGGACTTAGTAACATTGTCCAAATCCTCAAAATAAATTGTTCACTCTAGCGGTTCCCTCATACCTTGTTGTATTCGTATTAACAATAAAATCATGGGACAGGTTTCGGTTTTTAAAATTTCCCTTTCGTTACAAAGATATGTACGATCGAAGTATGTATTCAGATAAGAAAAACTCCGGGCGAGTTTTTCTTCTGTGTACAAAGTGAGTGCAGTGAGTTATTGAATATCACTTTGCATTTTCGCTCATTACTTGGCCATACAATGTCCATTTGGCTTGAAATTTTCACACAATACCCTGTGGACATATGAGATAACAATAATATACATTGCATCAACCATTCATCACTTTTTGCACATGTCAACAAAGTTACTAGATCCCTTTAAACATAGACTACACTATGTACGCATGGAAGATGGCTAGCAGGGTTCAGATCAAACATTCTGTCACAGCCGGGTGAAGAAGGAGAGGAAAACTGATATTTTACAGATCTAAATTCAGCATTTATTTCATCTCTTGGTTGTGCAAATTCCTGAAACATTGCATTAATAAAGGACATGTACAATACATAATCTAACACATTCAAATTTATGTGCATTCCTTAATACATGATGACCTGGAGAAGAGCGTTAGGTGCATACGGATACCCCCCAAACTCAGAAAGGTCCACTTTTCCACTATTTTGGCCATCTAAACCAGT